>JAODAL010030598.1:0-49687 GCA_025379985.1 Phyllomedusa bahiana
GCGGCCCCCTAAAAGAAGGCGTGGGATGAGTCGGGGCGGCTCATGATAAGTGCGTATAGTCTGGGGGGACCATGAAGTGGCTGGGGGATGCTTGGGCGGCCCCAAAAAAAAACCCAAAAAACACATCTTTACTCCCAACACAAGGGAACGGGGCCCAAACACAGAAACGGATCACACTCCCAAACCCCAAAACACAAGAATACGAAACTTTTCTGCGGGGTTTTTCAAATACATGAAAGAAATGTTCTTTGCCGATTTTTTTGGGTCAAAACTTTGAGGCCCTCCACCAACGAAAAGGGTGCCCCAAAACCAAGAGCACCTACAATACATCAGCATCCTCCCTCGTTTGGTCCAGAGGCTGCGGGTGCTTTTTGGGTTTTTTGGGCTTTTTGTGCCCATTCATGCACCAAGAGGCTCATGTTATCACAGTGTAGTTTGGGTGCTCGGGGTTAGCACAGTGTTGCACGGGGCTCGGGGTTAGCCATTGAAAGTGTACTCGGGGGTTCACAGTGTACAGGGAAAATTTAGCACAGGGCTCGGGGTTAAGCAAAGCGAACCGGGGGGCACAGAAATTTTAGCAAATTCCAGGGGTTACAAGTCCAGCAGGGTGTCTCATGGTTATCATATCCACACGTGCTCTGGATTAGCCAGGTAGCACGGGGGTCTACTATACAGTGTACACGGGGGTCATATTATACAGTTAGCACGGGGGGTCATGTTTACACAGGGGCTCAGGGTTACCAGTGACACGGGGCCAAATAGTTAGCACAGTGTCTCATGTTATCAGGGCCATCATGGTGGTCAGGGGTTACCCCCGCCAGCAGGGGGGCTCAGGGGTTACACAGCCAAGGGGGGCTCAGTTTAGCACAAGCACACTGGCCGGGGTTTAAGACAGTCAAGGGGACTCGGGGGTTAGACAAACGCAAGTGGCTCAGTATTAAACAGTTACATGGGGGGTCATTTTTACACAGTGTCTCAGTGGTTATCATGGTCCAGCACGGTGGCTCAGTTGTTAGCACAGTGCAATACAGGGACTCAGTACAGTGTAGCATGGTGGCCAAGGGGTTAACACAGTGTAGCACAGAGGCTCAGTGGTTAGTACAGTGTCTCAGTGGCCACTGCAGTGTACACATCCTCAGTGGTTACACATGTACCATAGGGCTCACACTAACACCGTAAATGTGGCCATTGCTACCACAGTAGTTCATTGGTTAGCACGGAGGCTTCCAGGGGGGGCATAGGCTCTGGCACCCCACAGTCAGAACAGGACTCAGGGGTTCACAATGTACACAGTGATGACCCATGAGCAGGAGCTCATGGTTAGCATAATGGCCGGGGAATAATGGAAGAGTGGTCAGGGGAACCACCAAGTATATGGATCATTACTTACACAGGCATCACAAGGCCCATTTGAACGCAGTGGGGCTGTGATAACCAGGTACCTCAGTGCTCAGGGTTAGCACATTACTCTGGGTCAGGGCTTTCACTGTACTAGGCCATGTTACACAGAGTACACTGGCTCAGGGTTAGCACAGTCAGCACGGTGGTTTTGTGGGAGCAAATGTACTCATTGGCTCAGTGGTTAATACAGTGTAGTTCATTGGTTCATTGGTTAGCACAGTGTTACACAGCAGCTCAATGGGTTTCACAGTGAAATGGGTACCGGTGGGTCATGGTACACGGTGGCTGAATGGGTTTTGCACAGCCATTACCTGGCTCATTTAGCACAGTTAGCATGGTGGCTAATGGTTTCATAGCGCGGGAAGGGGGCCATTTGGGTTTCCACGTGTATTAGATGGGTCAGGGGTTTCACGTCACCAATGGCTTTTTTTCTACCACATCGACTCATTTTTAGATCGGAGGGCCCTTGGGCCCCCCACATAGCTCATAAACACCATACATCCTCACTGCCCCAACTCCCCATAGACACCAACAGTCCCACTGTCCCCAAACCCCAAACACCATACAGTCCTCACTGTCCCCAATCTCCTCATAGATACCACACAGTCCTCACTGACCCCAGTCTCCCCATAACACCATGCGTCTCACTGCCCCCAATCTCTTCAAAACACCCACAGTCGCTCCACTGCCCCCAATCTCCTCATAGACCCCATACAGTCCTCACTGCCCCCAATCTCCTCATAGACCCCCTACAGTCCTCACTGCCCCCAATCTCCTTATAGACACTCTACAGTCCTCACTGTCCCCAATCTCCTTATAGACACCGTACAATCCTCATTGTCCCCAATCTCCTTATAGACACCATACAGTCCTCACTGTCCCCAATCTCCTTATAGACACCCTACAGTCCTCACTGTCCCCAATCTCATTATAGACACCGTACAGACCCCCCCCCCCCCCCCCCCCTCCTCACTGTCCCCAACTCAAAATAGACATCACCATAACAGTCCTCGACTGTCCCCAATCTCCTTATAGCGCCCTACGTCCCTCACTGCCCCCAATCACCTCAAAGACACCATACAGTCCTCACTGCCCCAATCTTCAAATAGACACCATAGAGTCCTCACTGCCCCCAATCTCCTCATAGACACCCTTCAGTCCTCACTGTCCCCATTCTCCTTATAAACGGCCTACAGTCGTCACTTTCCCCAGTCTCCTTATAGACACCCTACAGTCCTCACTGTCACCAATCTCCTTATAGACTCCCTACAGTCCTCACTGTCCCCAATCTCCTCATAGACTCCCTACATTCCTCACTGTCCCCAATCTACTTAAAGACACCCTACAGTCCTCACTGTCCCCAATCTCCTCATAGACACCCTACAGTCCTCACTGTCCTCAATTTCCTCATAGACACCAGTCCCCAGTCTCCTCACAGAGTCCCCACTGTCCCCAATCTCCTCATAGACACCATACAGTCCTCACTGTCCCCAATCTCCTCATAGACACCATACAGTCCTCACTGTCCCCAATCTCCTCATAGACACCATACAGTCCTCACTGTCCCCAATCTCCTCATAGACACCATACAGTCCTCACTGCCCCCAATCTCCTCATAGACACCCTACAGTCCTCACTGCCCCCAATCTCCTCATAGACACCCTACAGTCCTCACTGCCCCCAATCTCCTCATAGACACCCTACAGTCCTCACTGTCCCCAATCTCCTTATAGACACCGTACAATCCTCATTGTCCCCAATCTCCTTATAGACACCCTACAGTCCTCACTGTCCCCAATCTCATTATAGACACCATACAGTCCTCACTGTCCCCAATCTCCTTATAGACGCCCTACAGTCCTCACTGCCCCAATCTCCTCATAGACACCATACAGTCCTCACTGCCCCAATAACCAAATAGACACCCAACAGTCCTCACAGTCCCCAATCTACTCATAGACACCATACAGTCCTCACTGTCCCCATTCTCCGTATAAACGGCCTACAGTCGTCACTTTCCCCAGTCTCCTTATAGACACCCTACAGTCCTCACTGTCCCCAATCTCCTCACAGACACCCTACAGTCCTCACTGTCCCCAATCACCTCATAGACACCCTACAGTCCTCACTGTCCCCAATCTCCTCATAGACACCCTACAGTCCTCACTGTCCCCAATCTCCTCATAGACACCCTACAGTCCTCACTGTCCTCAATTTCCTCATAGACACCAGTCCCCAGTCTCCTCACAGAGTCCCCACTGTCCCCAATCTCCTCATAGACACCCGACAGTCCACACTGTCCCCAATCTCCTCATAGACACCATACAATTCTCACTGCCGCCAATCTCTTCATAGACACCATACAGTCCCCACTGTCCCCAATCTCCTCACAGACACCATACAGTCCTCACTTTCCTCAATCTTCTCATAGACACCATACAGTCCTCACTGCCCCAATCTCTTCATAGACACCCTACAGTCCTCACTGCCCCAATCTCTTCATAGACACCCTACAGTCCTCACTGTCCCCAATCTTCTCATAGACACCCTACAGTCCTCACTGCCCCAATCTCTTCATAGACACCCTACAGTCCTCACTGTCCCCAATCTTCTCATAGACACCCTACAGTCCTCACTGTCCCCAATCTCCTCATAGACATCATGTAGTCATCATTGCCCCCAATCTCCTCATAGACACCATACAGTCCTCACTGTCCCCAATCTCCTCATAGACATCATGTAGTCATCATTGCCCCCAATCTCCTCATAGACACCATACAGTCCTCACTGCCCCCAATCTCCACATAATACCCATTCACGACCCGTAACAGTCCACATTGCCCCCCATACTCCTCACAGACACCATACATACCCACATCTGCCCCCAATCTCGTCACAGACACCCTACAGTCCTCCACATGTCCCCCAAACTATTACAACATAAGGCACAAAAAACCAGCCAGACCCTGACCGAACGCACCCCCACATGTGACCATATCCACTGCAGGCACAGGCCCTAGAGACATTATATACCGCCATACAGTGACGCAGATATGGAATATCACTAATTAGGCTCCGCAGACATATTTAAGTGTTACACTGCAGTTACATTTAAGACTTCACCGGAGACGCTTTTCTGATCAGCATCGTTCACCCTTTCCATTTTCATCTCCATTCTCCGGTTCTCACCATTCAATGCTGATTGCTCCCGGCCAATTCTCGTCCCTGAGTATTTGACACAAATATCATAGAAGTCCTCACATTTCCAGCAACTCTTAATATTAGGTATAGCAGTCCCCTTAGATTAGGTATATAGGGGCACTGAAGCAGTATATGGGCCACAGGCAGATATATGGGGCCACAGGCAGATATTCGGGCACAGGCAGTATAAGGGGCCACAAGGCAGGTATATAGTGGTGCCAAAGGCATGTAAATAGGGGCCAAAGGCAGTATATAGGGGGTGCACAGGCAGTATAATGGTGGGCCACAGTGCAAGTATATAGGTGCACTCGAGGCAGATATGGGGCCACAGGCAGTATATGGACGGCACTGAGGCAGTATATAGGGCCACAAGAAGTATATAGGGGCAACTGAGGCAGAATATAGGGACACTGAGGCAGTATAAGGGGGTCACTGAGTGCGAGTATATGGGGGCCACAGCAGGTATAAATGGACACAGGCAGTATATGAGGCCACAGCAGGTATATAGGAGCACAGGCAGCAAAGGTGGCCACTAGCAGGCATAAGGTGGCCACAGGCCAGGCAGATATGGGGGCCACAGGCAGGCATATGGGGGCCACAGCATGGATATGGGGGCCAAAGCAGCATATGGGAGCCACAGGACAAGTGGAATATGGGGGCGACACAGGATATGGGGGCCACATGCAGACTATTGGGCCACAGGCAGGATATGGGGGCCCAGGCAGGGATATGGGGCCACAGGGCAGGCATTAATAGGGGAGCACAGGCAGCATATGGGGTGCCACCGGCAGCATAAATGGGGGCCATCAGCAGGCATTATAGGGGCACAGACAGGATATGGGGGCCACAGGCAGGCATTATAGGGCACGAGGCAGGGATATGGAGGCCACAGGCAGTATATGGGGGTCCACAGTAGTATATGGGGGGGAAGGGGGGGCCACAGTCAGGGATAATAGGGGCACAGGCAGCTTAATGGGGCCACAGGCTGGGATATGGGGGGCCACAGCCAGGGATATGGGGGCACAGGCAGTATATGGCGGCCACAGGCAGCATATAAGGTGGCACATGCAGGGATATTGGAGGCCACAAGCATATATGGGGCCACAGGCAGGGATATGGGGGCCACAGGGCAGGGATTATAAGGGCACAGGCAGCTTATAGGGGACACAGCAGGCAGGGATATGGGGGCCTCAGGCTGGGATATGGGGCCACGGGCCATATAGGGGCCACAGGCAGGCATATAGTTGCACAGGCATGGATATGGAGCCCAACATGCAGTATATGGGGGCCAACAGGCAGGGATATGGGGGGGCCACAACAAAGGCAGGTATATGGGGGCCACAGACAAGGCATTATAGGGGCACAATCGAAGGCAGTAATATGGAGGCCACAGGCAGCGTAGGGGGCCACAGCAGAGCATTATAGCACCAGGCAGTATATGGGGGCACTGAGAGTCCAGGTAAACGCGTTAAACAATAACAATATTCATACTCACCTTAACTCCCCCGGCGACGCGCTCCTGTCCTCTCAGCCCAGCGCATCCTCCGGCAGCTCCTCGGGCGCACGGCCAATGACCGCTGTGCTCCCGAGGAAAGCAGCGTCGCGATGAATCATCACATTCATCCGCGACGCTGCCGGGCTAGGCGTCACGGGCCGCGCGGGTCTCCAGGTCGCTGTGAGACCTGGCGGCCTCTCGGTTTCGGACCAGCGGGTCCTGCCACTGTCTGCGGGGCTGGATCGCTCGCCTCTGCTCGCAGAAGCCCGCAGCTGAGAGTGCGACCATTGCGGACGCACATGCAGCTGAAGGCCAGACGGTGCTCCAGGCCCATGGCTTAGGCCTGGAGCCCCGGGAGACCGGGGCACAGGGTGTTTTTATTCGGTCCCGAGCCCCGAATAAAACAGCCTAGCGACGCCCCTGTCATAGACACCATACAGTTTTTGTACGTCCTCTAGTAACACCCATCATGCCCCTCCCCACACTTCCTCAGGTCTCTTCTCAGCTCTTAACAGAAGAGGAATGTCCAGGCTTCTCCTTTTGGGTGCTCCGCCCACCACCGCTCCTCTGACCCCATTCCTCCCACCTTGTCCACGTCTATGTCTCCAGCTGTTCCTCTCTCACCTCACTACAATTCTTTATCCTCTCCTCTCACCACTGGGATCTTCCCATCCCACCCCCCAAAATTTTAAACACGCTGGTTATAACC
Source organism: Phyllomedusa bahiana (assembly GCA_025379985.1). Classification (NCBI taxonomy): domain Eukaryota; kingdom Metazoa; phylum Chordata; class Amphibia; order Anura; family Hylidae; genus Phyllomedusa; species Phyllomedusa bahiana. The sequence continues at coordinate 6,807 of JAODAL010030598.1, forward strand.
CCTTTACTGAAAAAGCCCTTTGCCCCGCCTGCGCTCCCAACTACCGACAGTTTTAACTCCCTTCTCCCCAAAAACCCGGGAAATGCTTGGTCTCCCTTCGCCTAACCCGATCTCCCCGCAAACTCTTTTCTAGACCCTGCAATCAGGTTTCCGCACCCTACACTCCACAGAAACGCTCTATCTAAAGTCTCTAACGTCCCTCATGTAAATCTCGGGGTAACTACTCATTTTGCTTCTCTTGGATCTCCGCAGCTTTTTGCACTGTTGATCACCATTTCTCCCACATGCCCCCGGGCCTTTGGGGCCTCCGGGACCCCGTCTCTCTTGGTTTTCACCTCCCCTCTCGAGGCCCTTCAGTGTCTCATTTCCCGGTTCCCCCCTCCCCTTTTTCATCCTGCTTTTGGGGGTTCCTCAGGGTTTTTCTCTAGGTCCTCTCCTCTTCTGTTGGGGTTCCTCAGGGATTTCTTCTGGGGTCCTCTCCTTTGCTTTAGGGCCCTCCAAGGGATCATTTTTTGGGTCCTCCCTCTTTTCAAACTACACAGCCCCCATTGGACAAACAATCAACAGATGTGGCTTCCAATACCATCTATACACTGATGACAACTATACACCTCTCCCCGAGACCTCACTCCTGCCTGCTAAAAAACACCAGGACTGTCTGTCCGCTGTCTCGACATATGCCCTCTCTCTATCTCACACTAAACCTCACTAAAACTGAACTTTTTGTCTTACCGCCATCTACTAACCGACCCCCTCCTCTGCTATTTCTCTCTCTCAGAGTGGGGTACCCGCTGTCTGGGTGTTATACTAGATTCTGACTGTCCTTCACTCCTATATCCAATCCCTTGCCCCTCCTGTCACCTGCACCTCAAACATCTCCAAAATCCACCCCATTTTTCATGGGAAACAAATCAGTTTCTTATTACTGCCTTATTCATTCTCTCTTGACTCCTGTGCTTCCTGCTTTTTGGTCCCCCCACTCGTAAACTCCCCCCTCTCCAAAAATGTCCTAAATGCAGCGGGCGGGTTCCTTTTTTTCCCATCCACTATAGTTTGCCCTCCCCCTGTGTCATTCACTGCACTGGTTGCCAATTCAGTACAGGATACTAAACAAACTCATCACTCTCACTCAAAAAAGCTCTCCACAGCGCTGCTCCCCCTACATCTCCTCCTCACTCTTCACCACCCTATGGGGTCTCTCCACGCGCTGCTCCCCTTACATCTCCCCCATCATCTCTGTCCCCACCCTACCCGCTCCCTCCAAAATGCTGCCCCCACAAACATCCCCTCCCTCATCTCTACCACCCTCCCCGGTCTCTCCACAGTCTGCACCCCCTACTCTCCTCCCACATCCTGTCAAACCACCCTACCGGTCTCTCCACAGCAATGCACCCCCCCTACACTCCCCCCTTTATCTCTGTTCCCCTCCCTACCCGGTCTCTCCACCGTGCTGAAACTCCTACATCTCCTCCACAATCTGTCTACCCTCTGCAGGGTCTCTCCACACGTGCCCCCCCTATATCTCCTCCCTCACTCTGTTTTACCATCCCCCCCGGGTCCTCCACAGTCTGCACCCCCTACTCCCCCTCCGTCTCACCGTCATCACCCTACCAGTCTCTCCACGGGCCTGCCCCCCCACATCTCCCCCCTCATATTGTCTACTTTCCTACCGGTCTCTCCCCAGCACTGCATCCCCCACATCTGCTCCTCATCCCTGTCTCCCACTCTCCCCGGGTCCTCCCCAGTGCACACCCTTTATATCTCCCCCCTCATCTCTTCTTTACCCCCTCCCGGTCTCTCCACAGTGCTCCCCCCCGACATCGCCTCCCTCATCTCTGTCCCCACACTCCCCGGGTCTCTCCACGCGCTGCCCCAAACTACATCTCCTCCCTCTCTTGTCTCCATCCTACCCATCTCTCTATATGTGACCCCCTACATTCCTCCGTCATCTCCTCACCCCCCCTACCCGATCTCTCCACACGCTGCACCCCCCATATCTTCCCCCCCATCTCGGCTACTATCCTACCTGGTTCTCCGCAGACTGCACCCCCCTACTTTGCTTCCATCTCTGTCAACCCACCACTCATCTCTTCACATGTGCACCCCCTACATTCCTCCCTCATCCTGTCCCCACCTCCCTGGTCTCGCCCACACTGCACCAATACATCCCCTCCTCATCTCTATCTACCACTCTACCCGGTCTCTCCACAGTGCTGCACCCCCTAATCTCCCCTCTCTCTCTGTCTACCACCCAACCCGGTCTATCCACAGCGCTAACCCCTACATCCCTCCCTCACTCTATCCCCACCTCCCCCGGTCTCTCCACTATGCTGTACCCCCTAAATCTCCCCTCTCATCTCTGTCTACCACCCTACCCGGTCTCTCCACTATGCTGCACCCCCTAAATCTCCCCTCTCATCTCTGTCTACACCTACCCGGTTCTCGCCTGCTGTTTATCAAAATTTAACACCCTCTGTCATCCAACCCTCCAATGCCTGTCCCAACATTTCACACTGCTGCAGCTTTTCTAAATTTTTACCCCATTATCGGCACAGTCACAACCCTCACAGTTTTAAGTGCTTCCTGAAAATGCATTACTTAGGCAGAGCCCAACCAAGATCCCCAATCACTAACCCCCAATTTCTGTCACACACATTCGTATGAACTTAGCCCCTCCACACTTATATAATGACGGCTGGTGGCAGGGTTTATCCACTTTTTAAGTAAAGCCCCCTATTTAGTAAAATGGGGGGACCATTGTAAACCAAGCACGTCTCACCCAAAAAACCCCCATAGATTGTAACTCTTGCGAGAGGGCCCCCACACCTCGTTTCTCATTTGTCAGTAGCTTTTTTTAATGTAAGTTGTTTTTTTGTCCTTTGACCCTCTATATTGTGAAGGCTGCGGAATTTGGCGCTAATAAAGAATTTTTATTTTTAAAAAAATTCCAATATTTGGTATGACCAGAAAACGCACCCACCGCAGAACACAGATAACTTTCATTTACACCAAAGACGAAACCCCTAAAAACACCCCCCCCCCCCCCCCCAAAAATGCTCAAATACTCTGTTTCACATAAATTCTATGGTACGGTCAATGGCACCATTAAAATTGTAAAAATTGTATTTTTTAATGTTTTTTTTCCTTTTAAAATCCTTTTATTTTTCATATTATTCCCCCATAAGGTCGGAAGACGACCCCTGGGGGTTATTTAATAATTCCCCCCCCCCTCCTCCCCCCCTCGTGATCCTTCCTCCCTCGTGATCCACCCGTTAGCTGATATATTAGCCCCCGTCACAGGGGAAATTCATTCCCAGCACGGACTGCAAAGCTGAGATGATAAACCCAAAAGCATTGCAACTACAGAGCCCCGGGGGACCATATCTGTATATCAGTGCTCATTGAATATGTATATACGATGGGGAAAAATATGATGGGGAAAGGGAGGGAATGAACCATCTGTCCCCCGCTTCCAGTGGAGCGCCCGGCTGCCGCGACGCCCGCTCTTCCTTCCCCAGCGCAAAATTTGCACAGAAAATCCGGCAGATTAGGATGAGTTCAAACTATGGATTTTAACCTCTTCCTGAGAGTCGGTCATAATTATATGGTCCTACGTTTTTTTCCTCCCCGCCTTCTAAGAGCCTAAACTCTTTTTAATATTTTTATATTTCCACCTACATAGGCACATGAGGGCTTTTGTTTTCCTTCTAAGAGCCATAACTTTTTTATTTTTCCACCTACATAGACGTACGAGGGCCTTTATTTTGCAGGACAAGATGTACTTTCTAATGATGTCATTGACTACCAAAAATATACTGGTAAATTTAAAAAGTGGGGGCCAAAAAGTGAAAAAAAGTCTTGCGCCATGTTTGCGGGGATTTGTTTTTACAGCATTCACGCCGTAAAAAACTTGTGTCATCTGGTTCTGCGGGCGATATATTCCCCCGATACAAATATCTAGGTTATTTATAGTATGTAAAAAACCAAATATTTTTATTTTTTAAATTGACTGGACCAATCACTTTTTTGTTTTTCTCCCTATGGCCCTGAGTGAGAGCTTTTTTCTTTGCGGGCGAAGTGAGATTTTATTAGTACTGTTCGGGGATACGGTACTTTTTTGATCACTTTTTTTCCCAAATTTTGGGGGAAATTGAAATGATAAAAAAAAACAAATTTTGGCATTTGCAATTTTTTTCTTCTACGGTGTTCGCGGGGGGAAAAAACAATGTTTTTATTTTAAAAGATCAGTTTTTTACAGACGGATACCAAATATGAGTAACTTTTATGTTATATATTTTTATTTGTAATAGGGGGGGTGACTTGTAGTTGGTATTTTTTTTATACAGTAATCTCAGGACCCCTTAGGGTACTTGATTACTAGGGGGGGCCATTGTTGACCCCCTGTAAAACAATGCAGGGGGGGTGATCAACAGGGGCGTAACTACTGGGGTACAGACGTAGAACTCCCCCGGGGGGGCCCTGTGCGCTTAGGGGGGCCCCCCCCCGGGGCGTCTTCACTCTGCTACCCAGTAATGCCGCTCCTGGCCCCCCGGGCATGAACTTAACAGCGGGCGGGGAGCTGGGGCCCGGCGCATCCTCCCTCTAAACGCCGGGCCCCCCGGGCCCCGGCGTTAGGGGTAGCGTGCCTAAAGATAGCAGAGCGGAGCAACGCTGGCTCCGCTCGCTACTTCCCTGCCGGCCTCACTGATCATGGGGGCGCGCGTGGTGCGTCACATCACCGCGCCGCCCGCGCTGAACAGAGAGACTGCAGAGAGGCTGCAGCGCGGCGCATCGAGGGAGCGTGGACCGCGGTAAGTATGTGATTTCTTATTTTGCCTGCCTCTATAAACAGAACGAAAGACATAAAAAGTTTGCGGCTCTTCTCATCAGCGTCCTCAAAGCAACATCAACAATGTTGGCACATTTTCAGATCCCTGCTGACGCCTAATGGGAGGGTAGAGTTGGGGTCTCCTGTGGCTTTGCTGCCTGGACTGTGTTCAGTTTTGCTGAACAAGAAAGAAGTTTCTTGAAGATTTATTGACCAAACTGATTTTTGGTGGCCATTCCTATTTGGAAGCCCCCCTAGCCTGCCTGTATGAAGCCCCCCCCTAGCCTGCCTATATGAAGCCCCCCTAGGTTGCCTGTATGAAGCCCCCCCTAGGTTGCCGGGATGGAGCCCCGCTAGGTTGCCGCTAAAGCCCCCCTAGGTTGCTTGATGAAGCCCCCCTACCCTGCTGTTGAACCCCCCCTGGGTTTGCCTGTAAAAACCCCCCTGGCGCCTGTATAACCCCCCCTAGTTGCCTACTATTAGCCCCCCTGAAGCCTGCCTCCTATAAGCCCCCTAAGCCCTGCCATATAAAGCCCCCCTAAGCCCCCTATATAGCACCATCCCCCCCCAAAAGCTTGCCTCCTAATACCCCCCAAAGCTTGCCTACCTATATACCCCCCCCAAACCCTGCCTATATAAACCCCCCCAAAAGCCTCCCTATAACACCTAAGCCCCCATAAAGCTTGCCTACCTAATAGCCCCCCCCTGAAGCCTCCTTCACTTAATTGGGCCCTATAGCTACCTAAACCCCTCCCGACCTACCTATATGGCCCCTATAGCCCACAAAACCCTTCTACCTGTAGGCTCCCATAGCTCCCAAAACCCCTGCCTCCCTATATGGGCACTCTATTGGCTACCTAAACCTTCCCTATCTGGGGCCCCATATACCTATCTAAACCCGCCTGCCTAAATGGACCCCATAAAGCCCCGGGGCGGTGCTGGAAAGTCAGGATTTTTAAAATATTTGTGTCTAAATCGCAGGACAAGTGGGCGGGAGACGTCTCATGATGGCACTGAACCTTTTCAGAACAAAGGGAAAGTCAACACTGGTCGAGAAAACGCCCTGTGAGTCACAAAAAGTAACTACACTGTAATCCTTTTTTGTTTTAGACCTTGTAAAAACCCGGGGTCTCCCTATAGGTCACGTATGGTGGTTATATACATCTGCAGAGCCCGTGTACCCCCTGGTTCACCACTATATGGTCATGTAGGAGGGAATATTTCACTGCAGGCCTGTGTCACTGGGGTCTACCCCTATAGGTCACTGTTGGAGGGAAAAAAAATCTGAGGCCTGTTTTTCATGGTGTCTACCACTATATGTTCATGATGGGGTAATTACAGTCTGCAGAGCCGTGTACTCGGGTGTCACCACTAATGGGCACTGTTGGAGGGGTTAATCAGTCTGCAGAGCCTGTGTACACTTGTCAACCCCTATTGGTCACTGTTGGGGGTAATTACGTCGCAGAGCCCCGTGTACACTTTGGGAATTACTACTATAGGTCACTGTATGGAGGTAATATACAGTTGCAGAGCCTGTGTACATGTGTCTACCACTATATGTCACGTATGGGGGTAAAATACATCTGCAGAGCCCGTTACGCTGGTTCACCACTATATGGTCACGTATGGAGGTAATACGTCTGCAGGCCTGGGTACACTGGGCTCCCCTATAGGTCACTGTATGGAGGGTATATACAGTCGCAGACTGTGTCACTGGGAAACCCACTATATGGGCCCCCTGTATGGAGGGAATATACAGTCTGCAGAGCCCGTGTACACTGGAATCTACCACTAATTTGGGCACTGTAAAAAGGGGGTTTTAACAGCTGCAGAACCTATGTACACAGTATAATCACATATGGTCACTTATAAACGGACTATTGGGGTTTTTTTTTTTGTACTGACATAAGTGTAGGGGTAATTGGGGGGTAGGGTTTATTCAGTACTTTGTGTTCATGTTTTTGGGGGTTAATCAGGGCCATATCTTGGGTTATTGGTGTTTGGTCTAGTATGTGGGTTTTTTGTAGCTATGATGGTGAATCTATGGTAAGGTATTTTCCCCCCGTATTATTACATTAATTAAAAGTATGTCCCCGGTAAAAGTTCGTGGTCAGGGAGGTGGCCCAAATTGGGGGGGGGCATCCAAAAGTTTTTCTTTGTGGCCCGGCATCTCTAGTTACGCCCCTGGGGATCAAAGTGGGGATCTAGCACTTTTTGCACTGCCCCCTTTAAACTCGGGGAAGTCGATTTATGTGGCGCTGCCCACAATCCTGGGTGGGGTATCCAACATCCGAAAGCTGGGGGACGCCCTTAATCGGTTCCCTCCAGAGCTGGTAGTCAGTCACAAAAAGGGGGGGTGGGTTTTTTGCAAAAAAGGGGTGTTCATATAAAATTTAAAGGGGGGGGATTTAGACAAATCATACACAGTTTGCGTCAACTCAAGATCCCCTATGGCCCTTTTAAAAAACTGGGAAGTGTGGGTTAAAAACAGGAAAGGAGCCGGCTCCATTCTCTGCTATTACCAGCAGGAGTCAGCTGCAATTAGCAGCCGGCACCTGCCGTCTATGTAGCAGGGTTAATTAGTAAGCCTGCTACATAATGGCACTATGGTGTACAGTAAATTTACCTCATAAGTCATTGAGGGGTTAATGAGGAATTCTGCGAGGATTCCGCTTTGGAATCCTCATTAAAATCCTGGTGTCTTCCGACCGTCTGGTCAGTCCACACTATAGACACAATTTGAAACTCCCAGGATCCCGCTCTGGCAGCAGTGACGTGGATCAACCCCATTGATATGAGGCTCACCCATGTCCAAATCAGAGGTGAAGATATGTAGAAGACTGATGTGTGACGTACCCTTAGATGTCGACTGCTGGACGTTTATTCAAGAGGCGGTCGGTATCAAGGTAACGGCACACTCCCGTCATAGCAGGATGTATGGGGAAAAAAACAAAAGAAAACATGCAAAAGTTTTTAAAAAATTTATTAAAATGTTTTTGGCCACATTTAAAAACGTTCAATGAAATGTGCCCCCTCCCCTCTCAGTCGCTGACGATACAAAAGTATTTGATTCCATACCAACTTTCTCTAGGCTCTGTATACCTTTCTACCTACTTAATAGAGGGCAATGTACCTACCAGAGGGCGCATATATACCCACCGATGGGCTTTATGCCTACCTACTTACTTAATAGAGGGCTATGTACCTACCTAGTTACTTGGGGGCATACACACATGTATACAAGCCCTCCAGCAGGTAGGTTTACAGGCCACCCATTACGTAGGTGTGTGTGTGTATATATATATATATATATATATATATAATACCAACCTACTCAGTGGAATGTGTATATACCTGCCTACTTAATGGGGGGACCTATATAACAACCTCGTGGGGGTTGTCTACCTACTATGTGGGGACACAAAGCAAGACATATCAAAGCAGGAAGTATGGTGGGGGGAAGTGAAACCAAATATGCAAAAGTTTTTAAAAATGTATTAAAATGTTTTTGGCCACAAGAAAAAAAAACATTCAGTGAAATCTGCCCCCTTCCCTCTCAGTCGCCGACGATACAAAAGTATTTCATCAGTGTAAAATACGACCACAAATAACGGACGGCGAAGACAAAGGTAGTCAGTCACGTATTAAAGGCTTTTGTGCCCTATAGAGGGAGGGCGGCCATGTTGGGGCAGAACCAATGGGATGGGTAGGAATGAGTGACATCAATATGGGTCTTGGTGATGTCATGGCTCCTTGGAGAAGATGGGGAAGATGGGGGTGTCCACAAAAGTCAATGAAGTTTCCGTTGATGTCAATACATGGTGGTAGCACAACTCTTCACGTGTCAGGATTTGTCTGAGGTCAGGGCGGTCTCAGCATTTACATCCATTAGATGTAACAACATGGCCGACGTCATAGCGGATGTACAGCAGTGACACAAAGGAATATTAATCAGCGTGTGGGAGAAAATAGAGAACGGGGGAACATGGAGGTGATAACGAGTCTGCACGTGGACAGAAAGCAAAAAATAAAGCTTCCATTTGTGGCGGCGTTGCTGTTGTCAGTGGTCGCTCCAGACTCCTCATCAGGACAAGAGGCTTTTCAGAGTCACCACCTCCTCCGCGGACCGAGCTCTTCCCACCAGGACAATGTGATAAGCGGCGCGGAGAGATCAGGTGCGGATAGAGCTGCTCCTCACTATTCACCTCCTCCTGGTTACTTCATTGGACGAGACCTTTGTGTAATAAGTCCTGGTCCCTCCAGTCTCCGATATAAAGGGGGAGACAAAATAACAGCGAGAAGCAAAGGGTTAATTCATCAGCCGGTGGTATTTGCGCATGTGTACTGCCGGCAGTGGGCGGAGCTAACACCCCGACACTCGGCGCTCATTGGCAGAGACCACGCCTCTTGTGACGTCAGGTAGATCAGGGCGATTGTTCTCCGGGGGGAGTGTCCTTTATTTAGCACCAGGGATTGTAACCAATGAGGAAGCAGCAAACACAGAGCAACGCGAGACCACGCCCCCACAGGGGAGAAATAAAGCGCAACGTTCGAAAGAGCTCAGTACATAGCTCCGCCCACGTCCAGGCGCATGGTTAACCCTTTAGTTACTAGATACGAGGAAACCTGGAGAATCAGCAACCGTGGGGTCTGTACAGAGGATCCGCTGCTTCTCTGATAGAGATGGAGGCAGCGGTGACCCGGGAACCCGCCCCCCACATAAACAAGGGGTCACATCTATTATAATATACAGAGTATGAGGCGGGGATACAGCGGCACAGCTCTGCTCCAGGAGGATGTGGGCGGCTCTGAGAAGAGCCTTTGGGTTGTTAGAGACGGTTCCGGATCACTTGGCGCTGGTGTACTTGGTGACGGCCTTGGTGCCCTCGGACACGGCGTGCTTGGCCAGCTCTCCAGGCAGCAGCAGGCGCACGGAGGTCTGGATCTCCCGGGAGGTGATGGTGGAGCGCTTGTTGTAGTGAGCCAGGCGGGACGCTTCCCCTGCGATGCGCTCGAAGATGTCATTGACGAAGGAGTTCATGATGGTCATGGCCTTGGAGGAGATGCCGGTGTCGGGGTGCACCTGCTTGAGCACCTTGTACACGTAGATGCAGTAGCTCTCCTTGCGGCTCTTCCTGCGCTTCTTGCCGTCCTTCTTCGGGGTTTTGGTGATGGCTTTCTTGGAGCCCTTCTTGGGCGCAGGCGCGGACTTGGCGGGATCAGGCATGATAAAACAATGAGCTCCTTCAGCAGCTGAAAAAATAATGCCGGGCTCCGCCCACCGCAGCGGTATTTATAGACAGCGCATGCAAATGAGCACTGCCGCTGCTCGCTGTTCTATTGGATGAGAGAGTCATGTGACCTGTGGTGACGTCTTAGCCCCTCCCTTCCAGCTGATTGGTGTTTCCTCAAGTCCGGAAACTGTTGCCGACTTCACCTCCATCCAATGAGAGGAGCCGTGGGCGGGGCAAGGGGCGGGGCCGGTGTCTATATAAAGAGGGAGCAGCCGCGCAGAGCTCATTTCTCTCAATTTTTCTGTGAAGATTCTCGAGGTTCTATAGCGATGTCTGGACGCGGCAAACAAGGAGGCAAAACCCGGGCTAAGGCCAAGACCCGCTCATCCCGGGCAGGGCTGCAGTTCCCCGTCGGTCGTGTGCACAGACTTCTCCGCAAGGGCCACTACGCTGAGCGGGTGGGCGCCGGCGCTCCCGTCTATCTGGCCGCTGTGCTGGAGTATCTGACCGCGGAGATCCTGGAGTTAGCCGGCAATGCCGCCCGGGACAACAAGAAGACCCGCATCATCCCCCGACACCTGCAGCTGGCCGTGCGCAACGACGAGGAGCTCAACAGGCTGCTGGGTGGGGTGACCATCGCCCAGGGAGGCGTCCTGCCCAACATCCAGGCCGTGCTGCTGCCCAAGAAGACGGAGAGCAGCAAAGCCAAGAGCAAGTGAGGCCGCTGATCCCAACACAACCCAAAGGCTCTTTTAAGAGCCACCACCGCATCTAGAGCAGAGCTGATGCCGCGGATCTCGGGTCCCAGTGTCTTGTTAGTACTGATTAGTGATGTCTTCCCCCAGGATTCAGCCGGGGGCAGCTCCTCACAGTCCGATCTGCTATAGACACGTCCTGTATAGTTATGATGTGAGTCTATTATCGCAGGTCACATTGTTCTCCCGCCTCACAAATGCCGGGTTATGTCACCTTATAGAGACACATGACGGGATCAGTGCAGGGATTAGAGAGTAAAGGCGATGCTAGGGTCCCACCAGTGGAGATGATTCTTGGGGCCACCTAGTGGGGCTGAAGCTTGGCGCCCCACCAGAGGGGCTGACGCCTGGGGCCCATCAGTAAAGGTGGTGCTAGTGTCTCGCCAGTGGAGCTTATACTTGGGGTCCACCAGTTGAGCCGATTCTTGGGACCCATCAGTGAAGGAGCCTCTTGCGCCCACCAGTAAGGTAGATGTTTGGGGCCCAGCAGTGGAGTTTATACTTGGGGCCCACCCTACCCTACAGCCGCAGGATCACAGCCGAGTCTGGGAGCGGGCAATGCATTGAAGCTTGGACCTACAAGCCTCCCTGGACGATCCAACAAGTAGGTTATCAAGCAAGTTATAGTCAGACGTCCCATTTACAATGCTTTAGGATACAATAATACCGCCAAGTAGTAGGGACATAGTCCACCCAACCTGACAGGAAGCCCTGAGCTCTCATCAATACAGAATAGAGCAGAGGTGTCCTGACCTCAGCAGTACACGGACGCCATAGCTTGTAGCTGGGAATTGCTTAGTTTCCTTTATTGTGCTGCCATCTACTGTCATCCCGATATGAAAAACAAGAGAAAATGGCTGCACTTTATCATGTAGGGGACATAGCTGTTGTGGTTTCTACATTCTGTAGATTTATTGACTTTCTGTGGCATCTAATAAATATATATATATATAATGTCAGCCATCTCAATCAGGACTAACAGGAACACTGTGCTGCCCATAGCAACCAGAAGCCATAGCAACCAATCAGAGCGCAGCTTTCATTTTACCACAGCAGCATACGAAATGAAAGCTGCATTCTGATTGGTTGCCATGAGCTCTGATTGCCTATGTCACCCATAGCAACCAATCCGAGCCCAAAGTAACCAATCAGAGCGCAGCTTTCATTTTACCACAGCAGCATATGAAATGAAAGCTGCATCCTGATTGGTTGCAATGACTGCTGAGTGGTTGCTGTGGGCGACACAGGCAATCTTACTCCCAGACAACATTGGTAAACAAGGCCCCATGATCTTCTTCAAAGAAAGAGCGGTTTTCCTAATCTATAGCCGTACCTCCATCTGTCTCATATAAAGCACAGAACTTTATACCGCCATGACTGTCCGTCTGCAGATCCCCATCAACATCAAGCGACTGCACTAAAGACTGGAGCCCGGCCTTGAACTCGGGGTCACTCGTTTTCTGACCCGGACCCGTCTCCACAAATGACCCAAAGGCTCTTCTCAGAGCCACCACCGCATCTAGAGCAGAGCTGGCGCCGCTGATCTCGGGTCCGGGTGTCTTGTTAGTACTGATGTCTTCCGCCGGGATACAGCCGGGGCAGCTCCTCAGTCCGATCTGCTATAGACGCGTCCTGTATAGTTAGAATGTGATTCTATTATCGCAGGTCACAATCTTCTCCCTCCTCACAAATGCCGGGATGTCACCTTATAGAGACAAATGACGGGGATCAGTGCAGGGATTAGAGCGGAGCCTCTGTGTGATTGTTCTGATTATTTAATTAACGGGACTTTTCGGCATTGTGTTGATCTGCAGCAGCTGGGGAGGGGGATCTTTGCTGGGGGCAAGCTCTGCGGCAGGGGACGGGGCCTGATACGGAAATACAAGATCACTGAGGCTTCTGTTGGCAGCCAATGAGCGTGGAGGGAGGGGCCTGATATGGAAATAGACTATCGCTGAGTCTTCTGTGGGCAGCCAATTAGCGGGGAGGGCGGGGCCTCTTTAAATCACACAAGACACGCCCCGAATCACGACGTCATCTAAGTTCTCCTTCTGGTCCGCCCCTGCTCTATATAAAGCAGGACTCCGGGCTGCGGACATTCAGTCTTCTGATTACTTCGCTGAAGATGTCTGGACGCGGCAAAGGAGGGAAAGGTCTCGGTAAGGGCGGCGCCAAGCGGCACAGGAAGGTCCTGCGAGATAACATCCAGGGCATCACCAAGCCTGCCATCCGGCGCCTTGCTCGTCGCGGCGGCGTTAAGCGGATCTCTGGCCTCATTTACGAGGAGACCCGCGGTGTGCTGAAGGTGTTCCTGGAGAATGTGATTCGGGACGCAGTCACCTACACCGAGCACGCCAAGCGCAAGACCGTCACAGCCATGGATGTGGTGTACGCGCTCAAGCGCCAGGGCCGCACCCTCTACGGCTTCGGAGGTTAAGTCTCTTCCCGCTTCATCTACAACCCAAAGGCTCTTCTCAGAGCCGCCCACACTGTCTATAGGAGAGGCTGTCGGATCTACGTGACGTCACATGGAGGCGTGGTTTCTTCTGTGTGCGTATACACTGTTCTTTGATTGGTTACAACTTCTGTTGCTGAATGCAGGACACTCCCCCCGGAGGAGTGGGTGGGGTTTCGGGTCTATACACTGATGTTGCTCCTCCCCCTACACCCTGTTTTGTTCCCTCCCACTTCCGTATCCTCCTCAGCGGCCGCGGATTCCTCCTTTTTTTGATTTGACGCCCGCCCGGCCTGACACCACGTGATATCACCGGGAGGAGAGAGAGGAGACAGAGAGCAGCGACTGAGCGGGAAATTCGAAATCAGCCAATGAGCACCAAGTATTGCGTCATAGCTCCGCCCACAGGCGATACCGCCTCAAATTCTAGACAAAACTGCAGCGGTGGCCATATTGGATGTGACCCAGCTTTCCCAGAGGCTGATAGAACCGTGGACAGCAATGACCTGCGCTCCCCCATAATCCTCTGTAACACGGACGTTACCAATTTAAAAGGAAGAGTCTGCCTCCACTCTGCTGCAGAGCATCCCTAGAACTGCACACTGAGCCCTTATTAGTGCACCCCGAGCGCTCTGCCCTGGCTCCTCTGTCAGCTCCCTGCAGGATATTACCAGGCTCTTGTCCTGTTACACTGGGGGAGCAGCCGGAATCTCCATTACTTCCCTCACCCTCTGCCCTCGGGGAGACAGAACGAGAGAACATTGGCGGCTGCGACAATCACATTACAGCTACACAGCAGATCGGATCGTCCGTGAGGAGCACTGCCCGGCTGTATCCTGGTATAAAGAACATCACTTATCAGTAAGAACAAGAAACCGCCGAGATCAGCGGCGCCAGCTCTATCCCCGGAGGATGTGGCGGCTCTGAGCCTTTGGGTTTATGGGCCAGTGATCAGCGGCGCCAGCTCTATCCCCGGAGGATGTGGGCGGCTCTGAGCCTTTGGGTTGTGTTGGGGTCAGCGGCCTCACTTGCTCTTGGCTTTGGGTTGTGTTGGGATCGGCGGCCTCACTTGCTCTTGGCTTTGGGTTGTGTTGGGATCCGCGGCCTCACTTGCTCTTGGCTTTGGGTTGTGTTGGGATCAGCGGCCTCACTTGCTCTTGGCTTTGGGTTGTGTTGGGATCAGCGGCCTCACTTGCTCTTGGCTTTGCTGCTCTCCGTCTTCTTGGGCAGCAGCACGGCCTGGATGTTGGGCAGGACGCCTCCCTGGGCGATGGTCACCCCACCCAGCAGCCTGTTGAGCTCCTCGTCGTTGCGCTTTGTCTCTCCTTCCGGTGATAGCGGCGGTTATTTCCCATGTGTAAAGGAGGAGGAGCCGGGAACGTGCGGAAAGAACACAGCGCGTATAGTGGGCGGAGCTGGCGCCGCTGATATCGGGTGCGGGTGTCTTGTTCTTACTTATTAATGTTCTGTTACACCGGGATACAGCCGCGCAGTTCACATTGTTCTCCCTCCTCACAAATGCCGGGTTATGTCACCTTATAGATACACATGACGGGATCAGTGTGATTGACTGTTCTGGTTATTTAATTAACGGGACTTTTCGGCATTGGGTTGCTCTGCAGCAGCGGGGGAGGGGGATCTTTGTGCACTGCTGGGAGGGGAAGCTCTGCGGCAGGGGACGGGGCCTGATACGGAAACAGGTTCAGAAGGAAGCGATTAGAGAAAACAATGGGTTAACACTGTCCGGCAGTTAGGGGTCGTCTGTGGGCGGAGCTATATCCCGGATACTGAGTTTCATTGGCTGATCACCGAAGTGCTAGCATAATGAAGCTTCTGTGTCGCCCTCATCCGGGTCCTCGGGCGGTTATTAGCGCGCGCTGCACATAGAACACTGGTGACAATGGAGCTGACCGCGTTCTTTTTGGAATAGGGGCGTGGCCTCTCGCCGCTCTATGGCTGTTCTACTTCCTCATTGGTTACAATATCTGGCACTCAGGACACGCCTCCCAGAAGAACAATAGCTCAGCTACCTGACGTCACAAGGAGTCGTGGTCTCTGCTTTGTGAGCGCTGTTACAATCTCTGGCGCTCCCCCTGGAGGAGGGCAATAGCTTTGTGCTACATGACGTCATACATAGGCGGGGCCCCGCATCTTGTCGGAGGCTGGCTCCGCCCCGTATACACGCGCTGCTTTGTCCCCGATGTTATAGATGACCCCTGCCCGGGCTGACCCCACGTAACATTATATGGAAAGAACGACAGTGAGAAATGTAATGATGCGCCAAGTATCAGGGCTATAGCTCCGCCCACAGAGAGCACCGCACATGCGCAAATATTGACCTCCTCTAAGTTAACGCTTTCGGTCCCGCGCTATTATCACTCTATACCCGGATAATGGTGAGGCCGAGACAGCGGTGATTACAGCACATGGATGGGAAGCAACCACCGCGGGGACGAAGAGCCGACATGTAACGCGCAGCATTCTGGGAGGCTCTGATTAACATTCTCCGGGAGGGACCAGCTCGGTTCGCGGAGGAGGTGGCGGCTCTGAAAAGAGCCTTTGTGTTGTAGAAGCCGGAGCAGATCTAAGCCCTCTCCCCGCGGATCCTGCGCGCCAGCTGGATGTCTTTGGGCATGATGGTGACCCTCTTGGCGTGGATCGCGCACAGGTTGGTGTCCTCAAAGAGTCCGACCAGATAAGCCTCGCTGGCCTCCTGCAGGGCCATGACCGCCGAGCTCTGGAAGCGGAGATCGGTCTTGAAGTCCTGGGCGATCTCCCTCACCAGGCGCTGGAAGGGAAGCTTCCGGATGAGCAGCTCGGTGGACTTCTGGTAGCGGCGGATCTCCCGGAGAGCGACTGTGCCCGGGCGGTAGCGGTGCGGCTTCTTGACTCCTCCGGTGGCGGGGGCGCTCTTCCTGGCAGCCTTGGTCGCCAGCTGCTTGCGGGGAGCTTTCCCTCCGGTGGATTTGCGGGCGGTCTGCTTGGTTCTGGCCATGACTCTGTATCAGGTCTACAGCGGTGATATGAGGCGAGGAGCGGCCGGAGCAGGGTATTTATACTCTAATGCTCGTCCCTTATTGGCTTGTGTAAACCACGCCCCTTCACCCTATTGGCTTATTCGTATGAAAACATATGAGCCCACCTAAACGTTGTGCTGCCTCTGACCAATCACAGATCAGAGGAGGCGGAGCTATCCTATCACCCGATGGGCGTGGCAGTAATAAGCCCCTCCTCCTATATAAATGCCATGCAGCGTCTCTGCCGCTCAGACTCGTTGGACCCGGCGCTGCTCATCATTATTATCAGCTCCTACACAGTGATCTCCCTGTCATCCCCCAGACACTGCGCCCCGCACCCAGGGGTGTCACCTCTCAGTGCCGCGGCTGTAATGATGATGATGCGGGGACAGTCTCCTGTGAAGCATTGGCTCCTCCTGGCGTCCTGTGCTGTAATCTTGCCTCTGTCACCCTCTGCGCCACACTTTCTCCCCCGCTGTCACTGAATGCCGCCCCCTGTGCTATGATGGCGCCTCCTTTATCTCAGGATTGCGCTTCTATAACCAGAGGAATACGCATACATGCCAACTTTTGAAAGTAAAAAAGATTTGAAGGCGGCGTGCATAGCACGTCGCGTCGAAAATTTGCATATCCACAACCATCTTGCATGTAAGTCACGCCCCAGTCGAAAAAAAGCCACACCCTACTCCACCTAACTGTGTAATGGCTCTGGAAGAAAGCTAAATTAGGGTTTTGGCGTCACCCAGCTTTCTTGGATGTTGGATAGCCTATTCAGCATCCAGAAGAGCTGGGAGATACCGCCAAACAGTGCCCCAATAGGTAGGTATCTCGGTGGCGTATTTGAACCCTGTAACCAGGTAGTAGCCTCCTGTAGCCAGGTTAATGCCCCCTTCTAGCCAGGTAGCTGTCCCCAATACCTAGGTAGTGCCCCTTACAGCCAGGTAGTGCCCCTTACAGCCAGGTAGTGCCTCCAATAGCCAGGTAGTGCCTCCAATAGCAAGGTAGTGCCCCCAATAGCCACTTAGATGTTCCTTACAGCCAGGTAGTTACCCCAATAGCTAGGCAGATGCCCCCTTTATCCAGGTAGATGTCCCCATGAGCCATGCAGATGCCCCCATGAGCCAGGCAGATGCCACCTTTATCCAGGTAGATACCCCCATGAGCCAGGCAGATGCCCCCTTTATCCAGGTAGATGGCCCCGTTATCCAGGCAGATGCCCCCTTTATCCAGGCAGATGCCCCCATGAGCCAGGCAGATGCCCCCTTTATCCAGTTAGATGCCCCCATAAGCCAGGCAGATGCCCCCTTTATCCAGGCAGATGCCCCCTTTATCCAGGCAGATGCCCCCATGAGCCAGGCAGATGCCCCCTTTATCCAGGCAGATGCCACCATGAGCCAGGTAGATGCCCCCTTTATCCAGGTAGATGCCCCCATGCAAGGCAGATGCCCCCTTTATCCAGGTAGATGCCCCCATGAGCTAGGCAGATGCCCCCGAGCCAGGCAGATGCCCCCTTTATCCAGGTAGATGCCCCCTTTATCCAGGTAGATGCCCCCATGAACCAGGCAGATGCCACATGAGCCAGGCTGATGCCCCCTTTATCCAGGCAGATGCCCCCATGAGCCAGGCAGATGCCCCCATGAGCCTGGTAGATGCCCCCTTTATTCAGGTAGATGCCCCCATGAGCCAGGCAGATGCCCCCATGCAAGGCAGATGCCCCCTTTATCCAGGTAGATGCCCCCATGAGCCAGGCAGAGGCCCCTGAGCCAGGCAGATGCCCCAATTAGCCAGGCAGATGCCCCCATGCCAGGCAGATGCCCCTTTTATCCAGGTAGATGCCCCCATGAACCAGGTAGATGCCCCCATGAACCAGGCAGATGCCCCATGAGCCAGGCAGATGCCCCCTTTATCCAGGCAGATGGCCCCCCTGCCAGGCAGATGCCCCCGTTATCCAGGTAGATGCCCCCATTTGACAGGCAGATGGCCCCCATGAGCCAGGCAATGCCCCTATAGCTATTAACAATAAAATAATAAAACCTACTTCACACTCCTCCCCTCATATGCACTCAGTCACTGCACACACTCCTCCCCTCACAGGCAATCAGTCACCCGATGCCTCTGTGCATACATAACTTCCAGCTTCTCTAAAGAGGCGGGAGGTTAAGCCACTGAAGCGGGGGGGCGGGACACGGCCCCCATTAGCGGGAGTGACCCGCCAAAAACGGGAGGGTTGGCAACTATGGGAATACGGGATCATACAGCTCAGAGGCGGCTCATGATGAGAGTGGCTGTGGGATGAGTCTGGGGCGGCTCATGATGAGAGTGGCTGTGGGATGAGTCTGGGGCGGCTCCTGATGAGAGGGGGTGTGTGATGAGTCTGGGGCGGCTCTTGATGTGTGGCTGTGGGAGGTGTGGGCGGCTCATGATGAGAGTGGCTGTGGGATGAGTCTGGGGCGGCTCATGATGAGAGTGGCTGTGGGATGAGTCTGGGGCGGCTCATGATGAGAGTGGCTGTGGGATGAGTCTGGGGCGGCTCATGATGAGTGTGGCGGTGGTATGAGTCTGGTGCGGCGCATGATGAGAGTGGCTGTGGGATGAGTCTGGGGCGGCTCCAGAAAAACCCAAAACACGATCATTACTCCCAACACAATGGAACAAGGGCGCCAAACACAGAAACGGATCAGCAGCTCCGCAAACACCAAGAGACGATGAATACGTGAACTTTTCTGCTGCTTTTTCGGATACATGAAAGTAACAAGGTTCTTAACCGACAATTTTGGTCAAAACTTTGAGGGCCCGTCCACCAACGACAAGGTGACCTCAAATCAGAAAGCACCTACAATACACCAGCATCCTCACCTCGCTTGGTTGCAGAGTGCTGCTGATGTGTTTTTTTATGTTTGCATTGTTTGTGACCAGGTCAGTGCACCAAGGAGGCTCAGGGGTTATCACAGTGTAGCTCGGTAGCTCAGTGGTTAGCACAGTGTAGCTCGGTAGCTCAGTGGTTAGCACAGTGTAGCACGGTGACTCAGGGGTTAGCACAGTGCAGCATGGTGGCTAGCACAGTGGCTCAGTGGTTAGAACAGTGGCTCAGTGGTTAGCACAGTGTAGCACGGTGGCTCAGGGGTTAACACAGTGCGGCATGGTGGCTAGCACAGTGGCTCAGTGGTTAAAACTGCAGCACGGAGGCTCAGGAGTTAGCACAGTATAGTATGATGACTCGAAGGTTAGCACATTGCAGCACAGTGGCTCAGTAGTTAGTACAGTGTAGCATGGTGGGTCAGTGTTTAGCACAGTGTATATCAGTGGCTCAGCACAGTGTAGCACAGGGGCTCAATAGTTAGTATAGTGTCTCAGTGGTTATCATGGTCCAGCATGGTGGCTCGGGGGTTAGCACCGTGCAGCGTGGTGGCTCAGTGGTTAGCACAGTTTAGCTAATTGGTTCAGCGGTTAGCACAGTGCAGCACGGTTCCTCAGGGGTTAGCACAGTGCAGCACGGTGCCTCATGGGTTAGCACAGTGCAGCCCGGTGGTTCAGTGGTTAGCACAGTGCAGCATGGTGGTTCAGTGGTTAGCACAGCGCAGCATGGTGGTTCAGTGGTTAGCACAGCGTAGCACGATGGCTCAGGAGTTAGCACAGTGTAGCATGGGGGCTCAGGGGTTAGCACAGTTCAGCACAGAAGCTCAGTGGTTAGCACATTGTATCATGTTGGCTGATTTTTTAGCACGTCGAATTACCATGGCTCAGTGGTTACCACAGTGCAGCATGGTGGCTGAGTGGTTAGCACAGTGTAGCTCATTGGCTAGCACAGTTTAGCTGATTGGTTCAGTGGTTAGCACAGTGTAGCATGGTGGCTCAGTGGTTAGCACAGTGCAGCATGGTGGCTCAGTGGTTAGCACAGTGTAGCATGATGGCTCAGGGTTAACACAGTGTAATATGGTGGCTGAATGGTTAGCACAGCATATTACCATGGTTCAGTGGTTAGCCCAGTGTGGCATGGTGGCTGAGTGGTTAGCACAGTGCAGTATGATGGCTCAGTGGTCAGCATTGAGCAGCACAATGGCTCTGTTGCCCCCACAGTGGGTCAGTGGCTAGCACAGTATAGCATGGTGGCTCAGTGGTTACCCTAGTGCAGCATGGTGGTGCAGTGGTTAGCGCAGTAGCTCAGTGGTTAGCACATTGTAGCAGGATGGCTCAGTGGTTAGCTTGGTCCAGCACAATGGCTCAGTTTTTTAGCACAGTGTAGCACGGTGGCTCAGTTTTTAGCACAGTGCAGCACGGTGGCTCAGTGTTTAGCACAGAGTAGCTTAGTGGCGCAGTGGTAAGCACAGCGTAGCAGGAGGACTCAGTGGTTAGCACAGTGTGTCAATGGTTAGCATGGTGGCTCAGTGGATAGCACAATGTAGGTCGGTGGCTCAGTGGTCAGTATAGCTCGGTGGGTCAATGGTTTGCACAGTATATCTGGAATTGACCCTGTGAGCCCCAATGGGTACATGGCCCAAGAGGTGGTCCCCGCACCCATCACACATTAATGGCATATCCTAGCGATGCATAACGTGTGAGGTGGGGGCACCCTTTATTCTCTATTAACCCCTTACTGACATTTGACCTAATAATACATCATAACACGGGTGCAGAGAGACGGCTCACACACCGAGATCGCTCTATGGTGCCGGTGATCATTACAGCTCACACCCGCCGTTAACAGCAGCCGATCCCCGGTGTTTAACCCTTTAGATGCCGTGGGGTCTAAATGGATGAGAAATAATTCTGAACACTGTTCCTGCGTCTTATCGCCAACCCTCCATCCCCTGTGACGAGATCGCGGGGAGGCGGTCAGATATTATGGCAGCTAGAAGCCTAATGAAGGCTTCCATAGCAGCCACGTAATCACATATTACTTCTTCCTCAGGATGTAATAGGTGCCGCCATCTTGGTACACCCTTCGGCATTATCTATAAAAGTACCCTAAATGTAAAAAAAAGTTTTAAAAGGATAAAAAATATTAACAGTTCAAATCATCTCTGATTTTTGCACATCCATCCCCCATACACTACTCACTTACTTTAACTACCCAAACCACCTGCTTGCATGGTGCCGCACAAATGTCATTCATATACGTCACTGAACCATCTGCGGTCACTCTTCATTCTCCTGCTTCTCGCTGCAGGTGACATCTCCCCTAACCCCGGCCCACCCTCCTTTACTGCTCATCCCACCTCCTCCTTCCATAGAAACCCTGCTAACCTGCTTGCTATTCACTGAACGTCTTTATCTGCTCCTTTTAAGTGCGCTTTGTGGAACTCCCGCTCTGTCTGTATCAAACTCACTGCTGTTCATGACCTGTTCCTCTCTAACTAACTCGACCTCCCAGCGCTCACAGAAACATGGCTCCAACAATCTACACTGCTTTCCCTGCTGCTCTCACAGAAACCTGGCTCCAAGAATTTGACACCACTTCCCCTGCTGTTCTCGCCTATAGCGGCCTACAATTCACCCTCACCCCCAGACCTGAGCACAGGCCGGGTGGAGGAGTCAGCATACTTCTCTCTCCACACTGCACTTACCAGGTCATTCCTCCTGTCCCCTCACTCACTTTCCCCTCCTTTGAGGTCCACACCCTCAGACTCTTTCAGCCATTCTCTCTCAGAGTTGCGGTTGTGTACAGACCCTCTGGCTCACCCCGCCAGTTTCTGGATCATTTTGCCACCTGGCTCCCTCACTTCCTCTCTACTGAAATGCCCACTCTCATCATGGGTGATTTCTACATCCCCATTGATGACCCCATGTCTCCTTCTGCCTCTCAGTTTCTTACACTAAAATCTACTCTTGGCCTCTTACAATTTACAGACTCTCCCACCCACAAGGATGGGAACTCTGTTGATGTGGTTTTCTGTCGTCTATCATCAATTTCTAACTTCACTACTTCTCCTTACGCACTCTCTAATCATAACCTTATCTCCTTCACTATCACCAATTCTCAGCCTTCTATGGACATCACACGTTCAGAAATATCCGCTCCATGAACTCATAGACCCCCTACAGCCCCATGCCTCAATTCCCATAGACCCCTACATCCTCACTGTCCTCAATTCCCCCCATAGACACCATACATCCTCACTGTCCTCAATCTCCTCAAGACACCCTCGTCCTCCTGCCTCAATCTCCCCATTGACACCCCCCCTCATGTCCTCAATCTCCTCTAGACACCCTACAGTCCTCACTGCCCCCAATCTCCTCCTAGACACCCTACAGTCCTCACTGCCCCCCATCTCCTCATACACCCTACAGTCCTCACTGCCCCCAATCTCCTCTAAACCCTATAGTCCTCCTGTCCTCAATTCCCCCTTTGACACTTAAGTCCTAATTCCCATAGACCCTACATCTTTGTCCTCAATCCCTCAAGACACCTACAGTCCCTTTCGCTCAATCTCTCAATTAACCATACAGTCCTCACTGCCCTGAAATTCCCCATAGACACCTAAAGTCCCCACGCCCCAATTCCTCATATAACTACAGTCCCACTTCCCCAAACTCCTCATGACTTCCCCACAAATCCTCATTGTCCCCCAAACTCCTCATAGACCCCATACAGCCACACGCCCCCCAAACCCCCATAGACACCCTACAGTCCTCAATCCCCCCAAGACACCCAACGTCCTCACTGCCCCCAAATTCCCCATAGACACCATACGTCCTCAATCCCCCAAGAACCATAAGGGGCTCATGCCCCCAAATTCCCATAGACACCCTACATCCCCAA
Source organism: Phyllomedusa bahiana (assembly GCA_025379985.1). Classification (NCBI taxonomy): domain Eukaryota; kingdom Metazoa; phylum Chordata; class Amphibia; order Anura; family Hylidae; genus Phyllomedusa; species Phyllomedusa bahiana. The sequence continues at coordinate 29,856 of JAODAL010030598.1, forward strand.
TCTCCCATAACCCCAACAGTCCTCATGCCCAATTCCTCATAGCACCATAAAGGCCCCAAACTCCCCCTAGACACCATACGTCCTCACTGCCCCCCATCTCCCCCATAGACACTCTACAGTCCTCATTCCTCAATCCCTAAGACACCCCTTTCAGTCCTCAATCTCCTCATAGACACCTACATCCTCAAACTCCCCATAACCCCCCACAGTCCTCCTGCCCTCAAAACTCCTCATAGCACCTACAGTCCTCACTGCCCTAAATTTTCAAGACACCATACGTCCTATGCCCTCAATTCCTCATAACCCCCCTTTCAGTCCTCACTGCCCTCAATCTCCTCATAGACACCATACAGTCCTCACTGCCCCAATCTCCTCATATACACCATACGTCCTCACTGTCCCCATTTTCCCCTTTGATCCCCAAGTCCTATTGTCCCCAAAAATTCCCTTAGACACCATACAGTCCCCCCTCTGACCCCAATTTTTTAAAACAAACCATTTTCAGCCCACTGTCCCCCCAATCTCCTCATAGGACACCTAAGGGCCTCAAATTCCCCCAAGACACTATACAGTTCCCCCTGCCCCCAAACTCCCCTGTCTCCTGTCCTGATTGGCTGTCAAAAATTAAAACGAAACTCTCTCAACCCCCCGGATATATTTGGCACCACTCACAAACCCCGCACCCAGGGTCGACACCCGCAGCTTGGCACACGCCCCTCAGATTGCTTCCTGCAGTGAGTTCCAGGTGTGGAGCGCTGCAAAAGTACCTGCAGATTTTCCACTACAAATTCATGCTCAGGATTATCACATGCCCCCTTTACTGCCAAACCAAAACAAAAATATTTACCTCCTCATCTCAACTTTACACAAAAACCCAAAAAGCCTGTTTGATTCCATCCCCTCCCTCCCCAGGCCCAAAGCTCAGGCCCCCGGCACTGACCTCTGTGCGAAGACCGATCACTCCTTCCGGGCTCTCCACAGGGCTGACCCCCCCACATCTCCTCCCCCTCCTGTCACCCCCTTCCCGGCTTCCCAGCGCTGCACCCCCCCCCCATCTCCTCCCCCTCTTTTATTTCCACCCTACCGGTTTCCCAGCGTGCACCCCCTACTCTCCTCCCCCATCTTGTCTACCATCCTACCTGGGTCCCTCCCCAGTGCAACCCCCTACTTCTCCTCCCTCATCTCGTCTACCACCCCACCCGGTCCCTCCCAGGCGAAAACCCCCCACTTCTCCTCCCCCATCCTGTCTACCACCCTACCCGGTCTCTCCAAGTGCTGAACCCCTACTTCTCCTCCCTCATTTCTGTCTACCACCCTCCCGGTCTCTCCACAGCGCTGACCCCCTAAAACTCCCCCCTCATCTCTGTTTACCACCCTACCTGGTCCCTCCACAGTGCTGAACCCCCCCTACTTCTCCTCCCCCCATCTCTGTCTACCCCCCTACCAGTCTCTCCAAAATCCTGCACTCCTCCAAAATCTCCTCCTCATTCCCCGTTAAAACCACCCTCCCGGTCTCTCCACGCGCTGCACCCCCACATTCCCCCTCACTCTGTCTACCCCACCCTACCGGTCTCTCCCCAGCGCTGCACCCCCCTACATTCCTCCCTCATCTTCACCAAAACCCCCCCGGTCTCTCCCCAGCACTGACCCCCTAATTATTCTCTCATTCTATCACCCTACCGATTCTCCACAGCGCTGCACCCCCCTTCAACTCCTCCCCACTCTGTTACCCCAAACTACCCGATCTCCCCCAGTGTTTCACCCCCTTCATCTCCCCCTCATCTGGTCTACCCCCCCTACCCCGATTTGCACGGCCGTAACCCTACATTTCTCTCCCTCATCTCTGTTTTCCACCCCACCGGTCTCTCCCAAAACACTGCACCCCTACATTCCTCCATCTCTGTAGCACCCCACCCCGGCTCTCCGCATGCTGCACCCCCCCTACATCTCATTCTGTCTCCCCTACCCCGTTCTCCCCAGTCCCGCCACTCCTCCCCCAAACTGTTACCCCCTACCTGATCTCTCCAAGCGCTGCACCCCATACATTCCTCCCCCCTCTCCCTTTTAAACCTACCCTCTCTCCCCATGCTGCACCCCCTTCATCTCTTCCCTCTCTCCGTTACCACCCTTCCGGTTCTCCACAGTGCTGACCCCTACATCTTTCCCCCCTCATCTCTACCACCCTACCAGCTCCCCCTTGCTTGAACTTTGATACATGCCATAAATATCCGAACCTCCCATGCCAGTCTCCAAGATTTCACACGTGCTGCACCGGTTCTCTGGAACATGTTACCCCATGTGATCAGGCACTTACAACCCTCATAGTTTTTAGTGCTCTCTGAAAACTAATTTTCTTAGGCAAAGCCCAACCAAGATCCCTAATCGCTAACCCCCCAATTTCTGTCACACACCTTCGTGTGCTCTTATATGCATTCACAGGCACTTATATAGATGTATGGTCGGGGGGGGGGGGGGAGAGGGGGGAAGGCTCATCCACTTTTTAAGTCAACTACCCCATATTTATGTGACACGGCTGGACCATTGTAAACCAATCACTTCTCATCCGTCGTCTCACCAAAACAACTTAGTAGATTGTAAGCTCTTGGGAGCAGGACCCTCACACCTCCTGTCTGATTTGTAAGTAGATTTTTTATAATGTAATGTTGTCTTGTCTATACTTACACCCTCTAAATTGTAAAGTTCTGCAGACTATGTTGGCGCTATATAATATATATATATATATATATATATATATATATATATACTGTATATTAATAAAAAAAAGTTACGAGGGGTCTATGTATAAACATACACACACACGTAGGTAGGTATACAAGCCCCCCAGCAGGTAGGTAGATATATAGGCTACCCAATAAGTATATATATCTATATATATACATACACACACACACACACATATACACACACACAGCTACTTACTTGGCTTGTATACCTACCTACTTATTGACAGCCTTTCTACCTGTCCATGTTGTGTTGGGTTTTATACCTACGTACTTAATAAGGGGCCTACATACCAATCTACTTAATGGAATGTGTATATACCTGCCTACTTACTGGGGACCTATATACCTATCTTTCTACTTAATGGGGGGACCTATATAACAACCTCTGCTTATTTAATAAGGGGATTATCTGCCTACCTATTTTGGGGGGTGTCTATCTTCTATGTAGGGACACAAAGCAAGACATATGAAAGCAGGAAGTATGGGGGGGGGGGGGGGGATTGAAACCAAATTTGCAAACATTTTTAAAAATGTATTAAAAGGTTTCTTGGCCACAAGAAAAAAAAACATTCAGTGAAATCTGCCCCCTCCCCTCTCAGTCAATGATGATCCAAAAGTATTTCATCAGTTTAAAATACGACCATAAATAACGGACGGCGAAGGAAAAGGTCATCAGTCACATATTAAAGACTTTTATCCAAGGGCCTCTTTGTGTCCTATAGAGGGAGGGCGGCCATGTTGGGGCAGAACCAATCGGATGGGTAGAAATGAGTGACATCAATATGGGTCTTAGTGATGTCATGGCTCCTTGGAGAAGATGGGGAAGATGGGGGTGGGGGGTGGTGTGTCCACAAAAGTCAATGAATTTTCCATCGAGGTCAATACACGTTGGTAGCACAACTCTTCACGTGTCAGGATTTGTCTGAGGTCAGGGCGGTCTCAGCATTTACATCCATTAGATGTAACAACATGGCCGACGTCATAGCGGATGTACAGCAGTGACACAAAGGCCTAATAAGCTGCCTGTGGGAGAAAATAGAGAACGGGGGAAAAACGAAGGTGATAACGAGTCTGCACATGGACAGAAAGCAAAAAAAAAAAAAAGCTTCACATTTGTCGCAATGTTGCTGTTGTCAATGGTCGGTGGTCAAGCCTGCAAGAGAAGAAAAAAAATATATATAGATAAGCGACATCCAGACTCCTCATCATGATAAGAGGTTGTCACAGCTCCGCCCCTGTAGCATCCTTGGAAATGTACAGGCTCAGACTGGCCCACAGAGGTGTAGGGGAACCGGCTCCACTCCGTTGCCTGGACTGGCAATCTGCTTAATCTGCCGTATCCCGGTGTGTCGCCAGATTCCAGGCTGCTGCCTGAGCTTGGAGTGCCCACTGAGGGTTCAGAGTTCTGTCGCATCTTCAGTTGTATGGGCATTCATGGGATACGAATACAATTGAAAACTACAGCAGGGTAATGAGCGATGTGCCCCTTGTCCTGTTGATTATTGTATGAATGCTGAGAGCTTACATCCCGACGCAGATGGCATGATGTCACTCCATCCACATAGGGCACAAGTCCTAGGAGAAACGGCTCGACGGGGAACAGAGGCGAGGTACGAATTACTTTAGGTTTAAGAGGGATCTCTATCCCTACCGCTTGTGGGGCACCTACCTAAATACCTACCAGGGGGGACTTATCTATATACCTACCTACTGACGCCTGGATGCACCTACTGACTGAGGGGACCTATATGCCCACCTTCCTACTGGGTGGCCTATACCAACCTACTTAATGAGGGGCCTGCTTACCTGCTTGGGGGTTTATATACTTACTGGGGTGCACTATATACCTACCTACTTAATGAGGGGCTTATACACCTACCTACCTACTTAAAGGAGTTATTCAGGAGTTTAGTGATTTCTCAGAACACCAAAAACAGCATTTATATAGAAAAGATATTCCACTACAGGGTCAGTAGGTCTCCTGCAGCTATTTCCTACAACTACCAGAATCCCCTGCAGTTACAATCTATGACTTTTCTGTATCTGCCCCCTAATCCTCCTAGCACTGTTCATCATCTTTCTCAGTATAGCCTATCTAGCATCCAAGAATGGTGGGTGACGTCACATCCCCCACAGCAATCAGTCTTTGATCCTGGGACAGCCGAGTTCCAGCTGTGGCATCATCCCTGCACCCCAGGATGTCAGGGAAGCAACTCATGATGCTTTACCCTGGCACCATTACTGTATGAAGAGCAGAAGGCAGACTTTTTTTTCTGACTGCTGCTGGATAATCAGAGAGGTCCTAATGCACATTCAGCCAATCATACATCTATAGAACGGGTCTACTACAGCTTTGTGATGCCAGAAAACTGGCACAGCCCTGTTCATAGATGTCGCCCATAGTTTTAATTGTATGTGTATAACACCGTCCTCCTGCAGCTCTTTACTGAATGATTACATTCCTATCAGAAACTCTGTTTATGTAGTAACTGAGGAGTCACTAGAGGCAGCCAGCTCTTCCCTGTAGTGGGTGTGACCTGAGCAGAGTAGTGTTTCTGAGCTGAGCCCAGCTTCAAAGCACACCCATTGAGTGATGACAAAACGTCCATTGAGGCAGAAGCAAAGCCATGTGATCAATGGACATCACATGGTATGTAGGAAGAAGGGGAGTAAAGGGCTCTCTGCCTGGTTTTGCAAAGCAGAACAGGTAAATAATTTTTATTGATCACCAATTACAAAGTTCAATATAATTAAGTTGTGAGCTCTATAACAAATAAAAAGATACTCCCGGAAAACTCCTTTAATGAGTGGCTTATATAGCTACTTACCTACTGGGGGGTGTATAACCTACCTAGCTACTTATTGCCGGGCCTTTATACTAATCACATTGTGTGGGGCTTATATACCTACCTACTTAATAAGGGGCCTACATACCAACCTATTTATTGAAGGGTGTATATTCCTGCCTTCTTACCGGTGGGAGAGGCTATATACCTACCTACTGGGGGTGCTATATACCTACCTTTCTACTAAATGAGAGGAACTATATAACAACAACTTACCTACTTAATAAGGGGCTTATATACCTACCTATTTAAGGGGGGGTGGAGCTAGATACCCATCTGCTTAATTGGGTCTGCCTACCTTTTTTTGAGGGATGTCTACCTACTATGTGGGGACACAAAACAAGATTAAAACTAAGTACACAAATGGGAACCCCAGGCACCACAGTCCGAAACTAAAAATGTGGTCCAATGTGTCGGCAGCGGGGAAAGACACCAAAGTAGGGGCCACCATCACACTAGGAAGAGCCCGTGCTCCCAGAAAACCTCCAGAAGGTGGAGCGCCCCTTTAAGCCCCTCCCCAGCACTCACCTGTCTGGTCAGACGCTCTATATATGCCGTGCAGTTCCTCTGGATGAAGGTCAGCGCGGTGCTGAAGCAATCCTGCAGTAGATTGGGGACACAGCTGCCAACTTTGCTGGTTAAAGACATGGCGATGGCCAGGGTGGCCTGCTCCAGCTCCATCCCGGGGGGCTGGTTCTCCAACAAGCTGCCGACCACATCTCCAAAACGCTGAAAAAGGAATCCCAGGTAGAGGCTCGTTACTGCTCGAGGATACTGGAGACCATATTCATTTCAGAATTGGGCAGTGCACGGATAAGGGGCCGTACCCACCTCAAAGCATTGGGTTTTAACCTGATCCCTTTTCTCCATTCACAGCCAGAGCTGTTTGATTTCCATGGCAGCCGGGGCCTCCGTAGTTGCCCATTACACCCTATTCTCCTATTACACCCTGCCACAAGGTGTAATAGGTGATGGACTTAATGTTTACATTTAAAATTTATATTAAAGCAACCATATGAATATCAAGCGATAACATGTTCAAATACCCTAGGAAGACCGATTTGCTTTGAAAAAAAAAAAATCAAATTAAAGGGGTTTTGCCAAGAAGTGATTTCCTCACCTAACAGGCTGATACTCCCCTCTTGAGGCTTGAAATAAGGGGCGTTTTGTGTCTGTGTTTAAAAAAAAACAAGGACCTCCTCTGTGATGTCATCACTCCACCTCCCATGCACGCTCTCGAGGCTGATATTCAGTCTCTGTAGTTGAGCAAACATGATTGGCTAAACCACAGAGGAGAACTGTATTGTGCACAAGCTATACAGGTTATGTATTCTCCCTCTAATCTGCTCAGGAGTAAAGATAAGCTCAGAGCAGGCAGCTTCAGACAGGGGTGGGGGGAGAGGGCTGAGCTCTGCAGGTTTACTCACATAATTACATTACAACCAGCAGATTCTCTATACAGCAGACACAGGCTCTGACACAGAAACAAAGCTAGTGCAGATGCCCAGTAACACTGATTTTTTTCTTCCCCTCCCTTCAAAGCTCATTCCTGTGTCCTGCCATCAGATAAGAAGTGCAAACAATGCAAGCCTGGCCAGGAGCTTGCCAGATCAGCTCCTGGTCATATTAAGTCAGGAAACTAAGGGCAACTAAGCCAGGCTGCAGCTCTCAGAGGCTTCACTTTTTTTAATCACATATACTTACAAAAGTGATTAAATACCCATTTTGGAGGATCCCACATCAACATTAGATCGTGGCAAAACCCATTTAAATATTACATTAGTTACCCCATATGATGAGCACTGTAGAAGATATAAAGATTCCAAATGACTTTTTGGTCATTTCACGTCCCCAAAACATTGAAATAACAAGTGACCAACAAGTCGCTTATATCCCTGAACGGTACAAATAGAAACTACACTTTGGCCCACAAAAAACAAGCCCCTACTCAGATCCATAGACTGAAAAACTAAAAAAAAGTTATTGGACGCAGAAAGTGGCGCTGTAATGCAAATTTAAAAAATAGAAAAAGTTTTTTTTTTTAAAAAAAAAAAAAAAAAAAAAAAAAAAGCAGTGAAACAGAATGAAAACTACATATTTGGGGTCACCGGAATCATCCGGACCTGTAAAATACAGGTAACACATCATTTATACCGCACAGTGACTGCATAAAAACCAAACCCTGCAAAAGTGACGCAAGTGTGGGATTTTAGCCCGTTTCCACCCCGTATAGAATTTTTGGTGGTTCCCAGTACATTACATGGTGCAGTCAATAGTGTCATTAAAATGTACAAAAAATAAGCCCTCCTAAAGCTAGGAGAATAGAAAAATTAAAAAAGCTCTAGCTCTTGGAAGGCACAGAGGAAAAAACAAAAACCAAAAATCTGAAAATAGTTCAGCATTAAAGGGGTTTTATCGTTACAAAGATCATGTCTCAGATTATGGGGACAGTAAAAATAAGCACTTTTGTAATTGGGTTGCATTACCTCTGTCACTTGGTTTAGCAGATATCAGCATCTCTGTAAAACTGTCTTTTATTTCTGCTGTTGCTGGGTCAGCATGCCCCTGGGTCGATTCTGGCACCCTAGACACGCCCCCTGCACTGTGATTGGCTGGCTGACATTTCATTCAGCCTGTTGGGATATGCCCCTAGACAGGAAACACCCCGGCCACGCCCCCTGTGCTGTGATTGGCTGCCTGCACACTCTGTGTTTACTCCCCTCTGAGCTGTTAAAATCGATAGTGAAACCAAAGTCTGCTGGCTCTATGTACATCTCAGCTCTAGGGTGATGATCTGGGCAATTACTGCCTGTTTAAAGGGCTTTTGCCAAGAGGTTGTTTCACCTCCTCACAGATCCAGTCCTTAAGCTGCTACTTGGAAAAGAAGGCGTTCTGTTCCTCAGATCAAATACAAGCCCCGCCTCCTTATGACATCATCACCTGTATTGTATAACATAAGGGTTCAACACTGTGTCTGCTTGAGCTGCTTGTATAGAGTAGTACTTACGTGATCAGCCCTACAAGACAGAGGTTGGGAGTTCAAGTCCCAGCAGTAGTGTTTTGGGTTTTTTTATTTAAAATTTATACACATATGTAAAGATATGAAAATATATGTGTGAACATCTATAATTTTATTCATATACACACACAAAGCTCCCCTAATAGTGTCCCATCCTTGCAGTCACACCAAGCACTTCCAACATACGTGATACAATTTCATATATTCTGGGGGATGAGAAATGATAAAGGGGAGCCCTGATGTGTAATTTTTATATCATTTTAGAGATTAACATCATATTTTAGGTCTCTCTACATATGTGTAGAATTTAGGGGGGAAAAAAATATACCCTGTGAGGGACTCGAACTCCAAACGCCTTCGTTGTAAAAACAATAAGTCTATCACTGCTCTACCTGCTGCACCACCAGCCCAAGTCAGTTACAAGATGAGCAGGCCCTTCTCTGAAAGCTGATTTGCTTCTCCACAGGTCATTGACAGAAGCAGAGATCTTAACAGCTGCTGGCTTTCAGTTGTGTGTAAACTAAGACATATGACAGTTTTCTTGCTGGAGGTTTTGGAGCCCCCAAGGCTGCAGACATAAGCAGGCAGGAGGCTACAGAGCTGTTATATCCAGACAACCTTCTGCATCCCCTGCTTTAACCCCCTTACCGACATTTGTCGTACTCATACGGCAATGTCGGGTAGGGGTTCCCGCAAATTGTCGCATGAGTACGTCAAGCGGATCTTGCGCGCTCACAAGCGGAGCGCGCAAGATCGCGGCATATTACCGACATCGTGGTCGCGACATCGCAGCTGCGGGCGGCAGGAGTGAGCTCCTGCCGCCCGTAATCACGGCGCAGTAACGGCGCTCAGCGCCCCGGGACTGGTCTCCTAACCGGACAGCCCGGACGCTGAATGACAGCATCCGGGTTGTCTGGGACGTCCGATGCCCACAATGCATTGTGGGCAGCGTGACAGACAGTTGTCATGGAGACCAGGGAACAGCTATAAGCTTTATGCTGATCTCTTATTGCATGAACGATCTGACGATCTTTCATGCAATTCCCCCCTGGTGAAAAGTTTTAAAAAATGCGAAAAAGTAAAAAAAAAAAGTGTAAAAAAGTAAAAACAAAAAAAATAAATAAAAAAAACGTACATCGCCCTTTTCCCCCTTTACAAACGCCAATCGCCCCCCAAAAAAAATCAAAAAGTAAATAAGTACCCATATTTGGTATCGCCGCCCTGCGTAACGACCCCCCCTTAAATCTGTCATGTTAATTAACCCGTACGGTGAACGCCGTAAAAAAAAAAAAAAAAAAAACAGTCACCCGAATTGCCCATTTTTTTTATCCCCGCGCAATAAAATGGGGGTAAAAATTCCCTCAAAAACTCATATCAAAAATTAAAGTAATCCCAATTTAAAACGTCAGTTTATCCCGCCCCAAAAAAAGTCCTTAAAACAGTCTGTATACGGAAAAATTAAAAAAGGGTTTTGGCCTTTTTAGAACATAGCCATGCATAAATATTTTTTTTTCACAAAAAAAAACAAATTTTTTTTAAAAAAAAATGCTTTCAAAAAAAAAAACTACATAAATTGGGTATCCCCCCCGTAATTGTCTCAACCCAAAGGTTTAAAAATAAAATTGTCCAAAGGAAATGCCAAAACCCCTAGGAACCCCAATTAAAAAAAAAAAAAACACTTAAAAAAGGATTTAAAAAGCGTTCATAAAGTCTTGTCCCCCCCCCGCCCAAAATAGTAAAAACCGTCAACCCATCCCGCATAAAAAAAATCCCCCCATAAAAGCTCCTTTAAAAAGAAAAATAAAAAAGTTAAAGGCTCTCAGGGCCGGGGATGATTTCAAAAACGTGTTTTCCTTTTCAAATAAAAGTTTTTTATTGTGTAAAAGGGAAATAAAACATAAAAAAATATACAAATTTGGGATCGCTGTTAAAACGTATTTAACCCGCTGAGTAAAAAAAGCATGTCATTTATAAACCCCCCCCAGTGGGCCGCGTAAAAAAAAAAAAAAAAAAAAAAAAAAATTTTTCCCCCCCTACCCCGGGTTGGCCGTTTTTTTGTACAAAATGCCCCACAAAAAACCCTTTAAAAAAAAAGTGATCAAAAACATTTACCATGCCCCCCGTAATTTGGGACCAATTAAAAAACATCAATCATCTCGTAAAAAACAAGCCCACAAGCAGCTTCATATGAAAAAAAAAGAAAAACTATGGTGTCAAAATAGGACAACCCTAAAAAAGCAACTTTTTATAAAACTTCGCTTTTTATTTTGTAAAAAAATAATAAAACCCTAAAAAAACTATATAAATTTATATCATTGTAAAATTGGGAAACCCACCCCCTTAAATAAAAATTATCCCGTCAAAAAATCCCGTATGGAGAATTTCTGTTAAAAAAAAAAAGGGCCCAAAAAACAATGGGGGAACTGGGGTTTCCCCCCTTTAAATTTTTTTTGGCCCAATGCTAAAAAAAAAATACGGAAAAACCCCTTTCGCCCCAAAAAGCACAAAACACCCCTTTGATGAGATCCCTGAGGGGGTTTAATCCAAAATGGGGGGAAATTTGAAGGGTTTTCACCCCCTTCTAAATTTCTTTGGGGCTTTTTCAAATGTGCAAAGGCTCCCACCAAAAACTGCGTTCCAAAATCCAAATAGCGCTCCCCCCCCCTTGTTAAAGCCCGGCCATGCGCCCAAAAAAAAAGCAGTTTACCCCCCCATTTTAAAGGGGTTTTTCCGAACTTGGGGGAAAAATTGCGTAACACAATTTTTGGGGGTTTTTTTTTTCCCAAAATTTTCCCTTTTAAAAAATTTTAAAAATTTTCAGAAAAAAAGCAGATTTTGTAAAAAATATAAAATTTTTTAATTTTTTTAGAAACCAAACGCTAAAAAAATTGTTTAAAAGCCTTTTGGGGGCGATATTCCCATGCACCCTGGATATATTTTTCCTTTTTGGGGTAATTTCCAATATGGGGTTTTTTTTTGGGGTTAAATTTTTTGAGTCCTTTGGAAACCTTAGGGTGTCCGCAAACTTGGGAAAAGGCGCCTAAATAAAAACCCAAAAGAAAATGAGACCCCAGAGTCCCCTTTGGTGCTCCTCCTATTCTGGGGGTTTTGGTTGAGCCAAATAAAGCACTAGGGGGCACATTTTGGGGGTATTTCTGAAACGGCAAATCTGGGGAATCAATATTAATTTGCATTTTCCCCGCCACATTTTTTTCCCTATTCTTGCAATAATGTTTTAAAAATTGAAAATCGCAAAAAAGTGACATTTTAAAATTTTTAAATTCACATTTAAAATTTAATTCCCGTGAAAACCCCAAAAGGGTTTTTTTAAAATTCCCCAAATTTCGGTTTTTGAAAAACTTTAGGGGGTTTTGTTTTTTTTAGATGAGGTCTTTAAAAAGGGGGGGGTTTTAACCCTAAAGGGCCCAAAAAAGTCCCCTTAGAACTGGCTGGTCCCCCAAAAATTTTATATTGCAAAATTTTCTTGAAAATTTGAAAATTATAAAAAATTTTAAAGCCCCTAAAAGTCTAAAAAAAAAAAAAGGCATTTAAAAAAAAAGATGGGCCCAAAATACAGCCCGACATATGGTTTGATTCTATTTTTAAACTATTTTTTTAGTGGGAAAAATCCATCTGTCTTACATGCAAAAAATTTTTGAAAAATTTTAAAAATTGGGGAAAATTTTTTAAAATTTTTTCCCCCGATAATTTGATATTTTTCACAAAAAAACAAAGCATTTTTTTTTTTTAAAAATTTCTTATAAACTTAAAAGCAAATGTGTCCCCGAAAAAAAAAGCTTTTGGAAAACACATGGAAAAGGTTAAAGTTGTCCAAAAAAATTAAATTTTCCCCAAAAAAAGCGGGAAAATGACCCGTTTTAAAAAAAATGGGCTCTGTCAGAGAGGCCAAAATTGGGGTTCGGGGTAGGGGTTTAAACAAAATGATGAAGTCACAGTTCTTCAGTGAGGGAGACACCGCCTCCTTTGGGGGGAAAAGACACGCCTGCTGACAAAAGAGACATGCCCCCGTATTTTCAAACCAATCTGAGAAAATTAGCTGGACGCAGAGCAGCTCAAAAGATAAAAACCCCCTTTAAAGGGGTTTAAACCCTTTTCGGGTCCCAATGTAAAATCTATTAAAGGGCCCCCAACTACCATTCATAACACTGATGTCTTCTTCTGTGATAGAAGTGGCTGTGGGCCCGGTGCTGATTGTTACCCCTGCACTCCCTACAGCTAAAAACCCCTTTCTTTCCCCAAAAAATTAGTCCCCATTGGGCCCTAATTTTTTTAAAGTAAGTCCGGCTTTAGGACTTGTTTTAGGAATTTTGTTTACCCCAAAAAATTTCCCCCACTTCTGGGTTTTATTTTTTCCTTTTCCCATGAAAAAAAGGTCTCCCCCTCTCGCCAACTGGGCGCCGATTTCCCGCGGCAGGGGCTCTTCATCCACGGGGGTACGGACCTTGGGAAAAAGGAAAACCCTCAGTGCCCGTGTCGGAAAATTTTTTGGGGGGGGGCTTGGGGCCCAAAAAGTGGGGGGTGACGCCTGGGGGCCCCAAAAAAATTTTAAAAGGGGAAAGCTAGGGTCCCCCCCAGGGAGAAAGATTCCCGGGGGGCCCCCCTAGAGGGGCTGAAAGCGGGGATCCTGCCCCTGGGGTGACGCCTGGGGTCCATCAGTAAAGGGTTTATCTAGGGGCTCCCCCCGCCAAAGGTGGGTGCTAGGGTCTCCCCAGCCCCAAAGGGGATTAGGGGCTCCCAGCGAAGGTGATTTCTGGGTTCTCCCAGCGAAGGTGATGCTAGGGTCTCACCAGCGAAGGTGATGCTAGGGTTTACCCCCGAAAAATGATGCTAGGGTTCACCCCGCGAAGGGTGATGCTAGGGTTTTCACCAGCGGAAAAGGGGATGCTAGGGGTCCTTTAAACCCGCAAGGTGATATTTTGGGGGGCCCCCGGGGAAGGGAGACTCCCCTTTTGGGGCCCCCCAGTGAAGCTTATAATGGGGCCCCCCCCTACAAGGGTTTCCCGCATATTTGGGTTTTTGTCTCCCGCCCTTTTCCCCGTAAAGCAGCCCCTATTCCCGTATCCCAGGGGCCCATAAGGGTATACCCTACGTGGGTCATACAACCTTTAGAGGCCCCTATGAAAAGGTTCAGGAGTGAGGGCAAAAAGTTCCCTTTTGGGCCCAAAGGGCCCCTGAGCAAAAGCCCGACCTGGATCATAAACTCTAAAAAGTGGCCCCCCCAGCACATAAAAGGGGAGGTTCATTTACTCTTTTCCCCCGGCCCCCAGCTCTCCCAGGAGTCCAGGAGGTTTCCCCTCATTGCAGGATGTTCCTGGAGAGTCGGCAGCTGTGGATTAAATAACATCCTTGTACAGATCATTACGGACAAAGCAAAACAGGGGCTGTGGGGTTTGGGTTTGTTATATATTTAAACATTTTATTTAACTTTTGTCTTGTCCCACTGACTACACTCTGCCAACCATCAGCACCTGCAATCGCATTTACGGGGCTCTGAAAATTAGGCAAATGACGCCTCCACTCTCTGTGAACCACCCAAATGCTGTGGCTACTGTTGACTGCAGCATCTATGAGGTCAAGCAGCCAGGATCAGAGCCGCTGCGGTTCTACTTCACAGCCGAGTCCGGGAGCGGGCAATGCGCTGAAACTTGGACCTACCAGCCGGCCCAGTAGATCAACCCTCCCTGGACGATCCAACAAGTAGGTTATCAAGCAAGTTATATTCGGACGTCCCATTTACAATGCTTTAGGATACAATAATACCGCCAAGTAGTAGGGACATAGTCCACCCACATGGCAGGAAGCCCTGCGCTCTCCTCAATGCAGAATACAGCAAAGGAATCCTGACTTCAGCACTACACGGACGCCATAGTTTGTAGCTGGGAATTTCCTTTATTGTGCTGCCATCCCGATATGAAAAACAAGAGAAAATGGCTGCACTTTATCATGTAGGGGACATAGCTGTTGTGGTTTCTACATTCTGTAGATTTATTGACTTTCTGTGCCATCTAATAATCAAATATAATGTCGGCCATCTTAATCAGGACTAACAGGAACTCTGTGCTGCCCATAGCAACCAATCAGAGCGCAGCTTTCATTTTACCACAGCAGCATACAAAATGAAAGCTGCATTCTGATTGGTTGCATTGAGCTCTGATTGGTTGCCGTGGGCAACACAGGCAATCTTACTCCCAGACAACATTGGTAAACAAAGCCCCATGATCTTCAAAGAAAGAGCGGTTTTCCTAATCTATAGCCGTACCTCCATCTGTCTGATATAAAGCACAGAACTTTACACCGCCATGACTGTCCGTCTGCAGATCCCCATCAACATCAAGCGACTGCACTAAAGACTGGAGCCCGGCCTTGAACTCGGGGTCACTCGTTTTCTGACACTCCAAGAAGGCGACAAAGATCAGCTCCGCACTCATCCTAATAAGAAGATACCTGAAACATGAAGACAGGAGCGGTATTATAGTAGCTATATTCTAGTACATAGGGCAGTATTAAAGGAGTTATATTCCTGTACATAGGGGGCAGTATAATATAGTAGTTATATTCTTGTACATAGGGGGCAGTATTAATAGCAGTATGTTATATTCTTGTACATAGGGGCAGTATTATAGTAGTTATATTCTTGTACATAGCAGTATTATAGTTATATTCTTGTACATAGGGAGCAGTATTATAGTATTATATTCTTGTACATAGAGGCAGTATTATAGTAGTTAATATTCTTGTACATTAGGGCAGTATTATAGTCTTTATTTTCTTGTAAATAGGTGCAGTATTATAGTAGTTATATTCTTGTACATAGGGGCAGTATTATAGTAGTTATATTCTTGTACATAGGGGGCAGTATTATAGTAGTTATTATATTCTTGTACATAGGGGCAGTATTATAGTAGTTATATTCTTGTACAGAGGGGGCAGTATTATAGTAGCTATATTCTTGTACATAGGGGCAGTATTATAGTAGTTTTATTTTTGTACATAGGGGCAGTATTTATAGTAGTTTATTCTTTACATAGGGGCAGTATATAGTAGTTTATTTGTACATAGGGGCAGTATTATAGTAGTTATATTCTTGTACATAGGAGGCAGTATTATAGTAGTTATATTTCTGTACATACAAGCAGTATTAATATTAATAGTCAATAATACTGTAAGTCACATGTAACAGTTTTATTACAGTGGAAGTATATATCCCGGATATTTGCTATTCCTGGCTGCAGTTCAGGTACTATCCGTTACATACACATAAGGGAAGGGGATTACTCTGGGAAGTTTTAAATCTGAGTTAATGTTGGCTTTACTCAAACACTAAAAACCATTGTGGGCTGTTCTGTGGGTGTAACCTGTAGCAACTTCCACTAAGAAATGGCAATTCAAACTCGGTTGTAGGTGCAACAAAAAAAAAACAAAAAACTGTTAACCACATGTAAAATATGACGCTTATGAAACAAACACAATCAGACCTGACAATAGCAATGTATGGAAGTGGTTTCTTAGTGCTCTGCTGACAACTTGGGCAGCGAGGAGCAGGGAGGGCAGCGAGGAGCCGGGAGGGCAGCAACCATTCTCCATAGGAAGGGTCATTCAGATTATTGTAAATAAAGTGCGGTGTGTGGTCCTTTAAGAATAAATTCTTTATCATAGGACAAGATGTATTTTCTGAGCCTCCACCCAATGGGACAACAGGTCCCCGACCACTATTTACCAACACAACTAAGCCCCTATCTGCATAGAGGGAACATAAACGTGTAATGGAGGAGGAAAGAAGGAAGGAGGATACAAGTCACAGCTTAAAAGTATATAATATTTAATTCGCTGTATATATAAAACACAACATAGATTTCTACTTTAGGTCACAATATGACAGGACGTATATTATAACAGGTCGGGCTATAGACATTGTAGATTATATTATGACAGGATATATATTTTATAGGTCATTATTGCAGAACATATATATATTATAGGTCATGTTTTTACAGGATGTATTGTACATTACTTTAGGTTATACCTTTATAGGACATATATTACTTAGGTTATACTATTATAGGATATATATATATAGGTTATATTATTACAGGATATACATTGTTCAAGTTTATACCATCACAGGGTATATATGTATATTGTAGATTCTCCTCCATTATTACCTCCTCTACGGTCAGTGATACCTCCAGCCTCCTGCTGCGTGTGATGAGTCTGGAGACGTCCTCTCGCCGCCTTATATTTGTCTCAGTGATGTCATTGGTCTGCAGGGACCAGGAAATACCCGCCACTTGTCCTAACACGAGGCTTCTTCACTGAAGTTTGTGCCGTAATCTCCCCGAAAACCACAGAACTGTTCATTTCCTTCTCTACCCAAAATAAAAATGAAGAAAGAATCAGCCAGACCCGGACTGCAGGGGCCCGGGGGCGCCCCACAGCAAGGGGCCCGGGGGTGGTCGCCCCACAGCAGGGGGGGGGGGGGGGGGAAACGGGGTGGTCGCCCCACAGCAAAGGGGGGAACGGGGTGGTCGCCCCACAGCAAAGGGGGGACACGAGGGCTCTTCACTGAAGTTTGTGCCTATCTCCCGAAAACCAGGGAACGTTCATTTCCTTCTCTACCCAAAATAAACTGAAGACATAGAATACAGCGCAGACCATGGACTGCAGGGGCCGGGGTCGCCCCACAGCAAGGGGCCCGGGGGTGGTCGCCCCACAGCAGGGGGGGAGGGAACGGGGTGGTCGCCCCACAGCAAAGGGGCCCGAGGGTCGCCCCACCGCAAAGGGGAACGGGGTGGTCGCCCCACCGCAACGGGGGGGAACGGGGTGGTCGCCCCACAGCAAAGGGGGGGAACGGGGTGGTCGCCCCACAGCAAAGGGGGGAACGGGGGTCGCCCCACAGCAGGGAAGACCTATTAGTGCTGACATCTCTAGATCATCCATATGAACGGCTCCTCCCGGAAACAGGCAGAAACAAGCACAAAATAAAAAAAGGATTTACAGCCAAAAAACCGAGGAGTTTATTAATAGAAAATAAGCACAAGAAGTAACAAACCAGATGCAAAGTAGCAGCGCGGACGCGTTTCTAATCCTCTCCTGTGTGATACCGCCTGCTGCTCTGCTGTATCTAATCCTTTCCTTGTGTACTCTGCTGAGCCTGTATCTAATCCTCTCCTGTGTGATACCGCCTGCTGCTCTGCTGTATCTAATCCTTTCCTGTGTGATACTGTCTGCTGAGCCGTGTATCTAATCCTCTCCTGTGTGATACCGCCTGCTGCTCTGCTGTATCTAAGCCAAGCATATATTTACATACAGACAGGACATGGGCAGCAGCTGATATAACAGGGGGGGCCGTTACATGTCATATTGGACCCCTCCCTCCAAAACCATCTGGTGTCTGCCTCATTCATAGCCTCCCCGCCATTTGGGCCAGACCCTATTGGACATAGGGTAGAAAGCCTCCGACGACTCCCATCATCCCCTGCGCGGTCAGAGCGCTCAGTGTCAGGCAGGTGGCGGCTCAGGGGGAAGGTTAATGTAAGGTTATGAGAGGAAACCTACCTGCAGCCTCAGCTCTGGCTCCAGCTTCTTCCTTCCTTATTGTCCTCCTCCTCCTGATATAGCACAACCCAGCGCCGGCCCCCAACACACCCCACACAGGGGCGGCCTCAGCCACACAGGATACAGGCTCAGCAAGCGTATCACACAGGATTAGATACACAGCTCAGCAAAGGGGGATCACACAGGATTAAAATACACAGGGTCAGCAGGGTATCACACAGGATAGGATTAGATACACGGGTCAGCAGGGAGTATCACACAGGATAGGATTAGATACAAAAGCTCAGCAGGGAGTATCACAACAGGATAGATTAGATACACAGCTCAGCAGGGAGTATCACACAGGATTGGATTAGATACACAGCTCAGCAGGGAGTATCACACAGGATTGGATTAGATACACAGCTCAGCAGGGAGTATCACACAGGATTGGATTAGATACACTGGAACCTGCTGTCATGAACACCTTAGTGCCATCCGAGGACGATATGATCGACCAGGAACATGATACCATGATAAAGGTCTAGGAGTGAAGCAATAGTGTCTGACGGGAGAGGCCAGGGTGTGATAATCTGCATAACACTATGTATCTTTTAGGAGGTAGAGGAGCGATGTTCTGCAGATCTCTTGAGTGGCCAGGGTGTGATAATCTGCAGAATATATCACTATGTATCTTTTAGGAGGTAGAGGAGCGATGTTCTGCAGATCTCTAGAGGTCAGGGTGTGATAATCTGCAGAATATATCACTTTTAATTTTGGGTTGGGTTCTGTTTTAGGAGGTAATTAGCCCCTATGTTTTTTCTGCCAGATTTTTCTCTTGAGTGGCCAGGGTGTGATAATCTGCAGAATATATCACTAGGTATCTTTTAGGAGGTAGAGACGATTGTTTTGCAGATCTCTTGAGTTCCCGGGTGTGTAATCTGCAGAATATATCACTATGTATCTTTTAGGAGGTAGAGGAGCGATGTTCTGCAGATCTCTAGAGGTCATGGTGTAATAATCTGCAGAATATATCACTATGTATTTGTCAGGATAATGCCCCAGGCTGCACAGTTGGAGGAGGTGTTGGTGTGCAGTGTTCTTTCTATGACACCCCCTCTTCCAGGCTGCACAGTTGGAGGAGGTGTTGGTGTGCAGTGTTCTTTCCATGCTGCACAGTTGGAGGAGGTGTTGGTGTGCAGTGTTCTTTCCATGCTGCACAGTTGGAGGAGGTGTTGGTGTGCAGTGTTCTTTCCATGCTGCACAGTTGGAGGAGGTGTTGGTGTGCAGTGTTCTTTCCATGGTGCACAGTTGGAGGAGGTGTTGGTGTGCAGTGTTCTTTCCATGGTGCACAGTTGGAGGAGGTGTTGGTGTGCAGTGTTCTTTCCAGGCTGCACAGTTGGAGGAGGTGTTGGTGTGCAGTGTTCTTTCCAAGATGCACAGTTGGAGGAGGTGTTGGATGTCAGTGTCCTTTCCATGATTCCAGTCAGTTGGAGGAGGTGTTTTGGGGTGCATGTTCTTCAGCTGCATTTAGGAGTGTTGATGGGGCAGTGTTCTTTCCATGCTGCACAGTTGGAGGAGGTGTTGGTGTGCAGTGTTCTTTCCATGGTGCACAGTTGGAGGAGGTGTTGGTGTGCAGTGTTCTTTCCATGCTGCACAGTTGGAGGA
>JAODAL010030599.1:0-49683 GCA_025379985.1 Phyllomedusa bahiana
GAAAATTTGGGCTGCCTTTATTTTGGACGGAATTTCCGGTTTATGCTGGGTGGGCAAAAAAATTTTTGGGCCGTGTGGGAGGGGAAAGGGGGTAAGACTGCTGGGAAGCAGGTTTTCATTAACCCTGAAGACCCAAATTGGGGACGCTGTTCGTTACTGAGAAAATTTTCAGAGCCCCGACCCCGCCGGGGTTAAAAGGCCTGACGGTTTCCCGGGACGAAAGATCCGCTGGCATGCCCTATTGGGCGCTAGCACTGGGGAAAGGGGCACCTTTTCCGACCCCCCTACCTCCATGTCCAAACCCCCCTCTTTTTCTCGCTACCACCGAATTTCGCTCCCTGTTTTAGAAAATATAAATATTTGAAAGGTATGGAAAGAGTTTTTGGGAAAAATCTTATTAAAAGACGGCAAATTTACAGCTATTCTCAAATCCCTCAAAAACAAAACAAAATTGCTGTATTCACATTTTTAACCCGCAAAAAGATCTATCACAAAGCTTTGGCCCGCGCCAAAAGGGAAAAAAAACTAAACCCAAAATGTATTCGGATAAAAAAGGGAATTTTTTTGGGACCTATCAATTCACCTGTGGTGACTAAAACAATTGGGTATTCAAATTTTTAAATGCCAAAGTAAAGGGCATCAACAAAGCTGCCTTTCCCAAAAATGAAAAAAAAAACGTATCTGAAATGATTTTCCGGTAATAAAAAAAGGGGTTTTTTTTGGGAAAATTTCAAATTTACCTGTGGTGACTAAAAAAATTGGGTGTATTCACATTTTTAAATGCAAAGGGGGCCCCCAAATTAAAAAACTTAAATGCCCAAATAAAAAACACTTAAACTGGGAATTAAATTTGGAAAAAATAAAAGGTTTTTTTTTTTTTGGCACCTATCCCAAATTTACCTTGTGGTTTAAATCAATTTTCTGGGTTTAAAATTTAACTTCAAGGGGGCTCTATCCAAAAAATCGGAAATGGGGGAAAAATGGGAAAAAAAACTATCTTAAAGTATTTTGGAAAAATAAAAGGTATTTTTGGGGACCCCTTTTAATTCACCTTGGGGCCCACAAAAAATTTCGATTTTTCCATTTAAAATTAAGGGGCCTCAATGAACAAAAACGGGAGGGGCGCCCCAAAAATGAAAAAACACGTACCTGTAATGTATTCGGATAATAAAATGAATTTTTTGGCACCTAAACAATTCACCTGTTAACTAAAACAAATTTCTGGGGTTTAAAAATTTTAAATGCAAGGGGGGCTCCCATCAAAAAATCTGGACGGCAAAATTTTTAAAAAAAACGTACTGTAATGGGATTCGGGTAAAAAAGGGTTTTTTTTGGCACCTTTTTAATTCACCGTGGTGACCCACAAAAATTTTTGTATTCACATTTTAATTTCAAGGGGCCCCCAATAACAAAAAATGTAGTCGCCAAAGTTAAAAAAACACGTACGTTTAAAGTATTTCGGGTAAAAAAAGGGATTTTTTTGGGGACCTATCAATTCACCTGTGGGAAACCCACCCCGCCACAACAATTGCTGGATTCAAATTTAACTGCAAGGGGCTCCTTCAACAAATCTTTGGGCTGGGGAAAAGTGCAAAAAACACGTATCTGTATGTATTCCGGGGTAATAAAAGGTAAATTTTTGGCCCCCTCAATTTTACCAGTGGTTACACAAAATTTCTTAAAAAAAATTTTAAATGCAAAGTAATCATCAATTTAAAGCTTGGGCTGGGGCCAAAAAGAAAAAAACAAAAATCCCGAAATGTATTTTGGATAAAAAAGGTATTTTTGGCACCCTTTTAATTTACCTGTGGTTTTACTACAAAAATTTCTGTATTCACATTTAAAATGCAAGGGGCCTCAATGAAAAAAAGCTGTAGTGCGCCAAAATGAAAAAAAAACGGGATCTGTAATGTATTTTGGATAATAAAAGGGGATTTTTGGCACCTTTCAACCTGTGCTGAAATACAAAAATTGGGTGGATTTTTTTTTTAACTGCAAAGGGGGCCTTTTTCAACAAAGCTTGGGGAAAGGGCAAAATTGAAAAAAAACACCTATCTGAAATGTATACCGATAATAAAAGTTTGGGGTTTTTTCACCTAACAAAGAGACCCCCCATTTAAATAAAAATAGATTTTTATCCTAATAATAGTTTTAAAGGGTGCCCAATATCCAGGGAAAAATTTTTAATAGAAAAATGTTAATAAAACCCATTCCCGTGCAAAAGTCTAAACTAAGTCTTTGGTAAACCTTTTAAACCAGTACTTTATTTGAGCTTGTCTGTGCTTTCCCCGTGAGCCCCCCCCCTTCCCCCCTGTGAAATTTAAAAGTTAAAAATGGGCTCCTTTAAAATTTCTCTTTCCCAAAATACATAAAAACTTCCAACTCTGATCTAACTAAGTTTTTAAGGGTCACAGCTAACATTTGGAACTTCCCCTGTTAAGAAAAAAATAATTTTTGCTGTGCTGGTTTTTGGGCACAGGGGAGAGCGCACGTCCTAAAGCTTTTGAACCGCTGGAGGACACGATCATGAACAGCCTAAGTAACTAAAAACCCGCAAATCTTTTAAACTTAAACCCACGTTCTAATGTTTTACAAGCTAAAAACAAAAGTTTTTCTGCGTGAAAAAATAAAACCGTTTCACTGAAACTGTTTTTGGGGAAAAGACCGAGCACACCTCCTGTCTTATGATACACAGACACACACTGAGGCTGAACAGGAAGGGCTTTCTATCTAAAACGAGGTCAAGTGATTTTTCCATCCAATAGCAACCATACACATCCCAGCATGACTCGCACACACATCCTCACCTTTCTGGGTTGCTCCTATTCTGTGAAGCTGATTTGCTGGCCGCCAAATGACAGGACGCGACGAAAATGGCCGCGATATTAATACATGATGCACAGTATTTTTAACCTAAATTATCGCATGCATCTAAAATTTCGATCAACATAAAAACTTGTGCCGATATCTACTTTGTTGATAAAATCGCGCAACACTCACTTGTCTATATACATCCTAGTAATTGTATTCGAGACCCAGTCTTCGGATCACAACTGCACTATAACTTGTTATGTTAATTCCTCTCCAGAATTCACAAGCCCTTCTTGAAATCTTGTTTAGTGAACCTTCCCTATGACAATTTCCTCTGGCAGAGAGTTCCCCACAGTCCCACACCGCTCTAACAGTAAAGAATCCCTTCTAAGTTTATGTAGAACTTTTCCTCAGGATGCCCCCTTGTATCAAGATACCTTCCTGGTATAAATAAATCATTTAATCGAGATCTCTATATTTGCCCTTATAACATTTAAACATATTTATTAGATGATCCCGCGCCAAAGCCGTCTTTCTCTAAACTAAATAACCCTTCAACCTGCTGAATCTTCTGGATATTGCGTCCACTCCAGGCCATATTAAATTATTAGTTTGTTGCCCACCTATTGTACTGTTACAAGCATCTACAATGTCACTTTCCTTGCACTGGTGCCCAAAACTGTACGCAAATTCCATATGTAGGTCCTAACTAGTGAACTTGTATAGTGGGAGAATAATGTTCCGCGCGACAGGTGCATCTATGTCCCCTTTTTAGTACAACCCCATGATCCTAATAGCGCTTTGGCGAGCTGCTGCCTGACACTGGCTGCTAACCTTTAAGTTACTGACTACTAGATCCCAAGTCCTTATCCATGTCACTTTTACCCAGTGTTTTTCCTTTTTGAAATGTAATCATGTAATGATTTTCCCCCCAATAGCATAACCTCTCTTGAATTTATCATGTCTAAACCTCATCTGCCCAACTTCATCCTGCCCAGGCTCCAACCTATCCAGATCCCTTTGTAATAACACATTATCCCCCATTGTGTGCATTCCTTACAGAGCTTGTGTCCATCTGCAAAGATCGATATTCTACTGTGCAACTCCCTGTGTAGATCATTCACATGAATCAATATTAAAAGCAGGAAACGGGCCCCTGTGGTAATCCCCACCTAGTAACAGGATCCCAGTCTGAGAGGGGGGGGGGGGGGGGGGGGGGGGGGGGGGGGGGGGAACCAACAAAATATGCACCGTTAATTTTTTACCACCCTTTGACTTCTAGTCAGTGAGCCATTGAGCTTACCACTTTCACACATTCTTCCCCACAGTCCAAGCATTCTCATTTTAACTTACCAACCTTTTATGTGGAACAGTATCAAATGCTAGAAAATCCAAATATATGACATCCTAGTGCCACACCCCGATATCTCAGAGCTGGAACTAACCTCCTCATAGAAGCTGATGAGATTAGTTTTGAGACAATGACCGATCGCTTCATAAAACCCCTGCTTGGAACGAGCGTTATACATTTATAATCAGTGAGATGACTCCAGGGATAGCATCTCTAGAAAACCTTCAACACATTTTACCCCACAACAGAGGTTAAAGCTTACCATGCCCTATAGTTTCCAGGATCACTTTTGACCCCTTTTTGAATATTGGCACCACATTTTGCTATGCGCCAATCCTTGGGATAACCCTTTTATTATACAGTCCATAAATATTAAAATAGGTGCCTATCTAAACACATTACTTAACTCCCCTTAGGACCGCGGCTAGGATACCGTCAGGGCCTGGGATTTGGTCTATTTTATCTTCCCTAAGGCGGAGCTGCACTTGCTTCCTGGTTAGACAAAAACATTTAAGTTGGAATTTACCTCCTCCCTTTGCTCATCAACAGTAAGCTCATCCTCCTAGGGTAAATTACATGAGAAGAAATTTGTTTAATAGGTTTGCTTTTTCTCATCGCCCTCTATAGTCCTCTCCCTCTGTACTTTTTTAAAGGGCCAACATTTTCTTTTTAATCTTTTTACTATTTATAATAGTTAAACAAAAACATTTTTGGGGTTAGTTTATACTTAGTCTATTGCTATACATCCTTTCTGTCTCCCAGCTTTGAGCTGCCATTTATCTTTCTATCTTTTATCACACTTTACACTTTACTCACTTCCTATGTCTTCTATAGCGCACCTCTTCCACTATCCCTCCTGTTTTAGTAGCTGAAACTCTTTCTTTGTTTTATATTGGGCGCCTTCCATCTCTGCGTAGAACACATGGGTTTTTCCGTGTTTTCTAATATTTTTTTACCATATGGTATGTACGTCTCACAGTGGGCGCGTAAGATGTTTTTAAAGATCTCGCCATTTATTTTTTGTTCTGCTATTTTTAAACACTTGTCCCAGTCATACAGTTTAGTGCCTCACTAAGCAGGGTAAAATTAGCCTTCCCAAATTCAGGCGTTTTTGTGGCTCCCTGACAAAGAATCACTATTGAAGGATAAATAGGGCGAAGTATTATAATATTATGGTCACTATTATCCCTAGGTACCCCTTAACCTGAACCATTGTTACTCTGTCAGGCGTTCTCTACCATGTCATATTAACTCTAGAAGGGCCTTTTCCTCTATAGATCCTGCCCATTTGGGAAAGGTAATTATCTTTAGTCAATAGACAAAAACTGTTTCCCCATGTGAGAGCTACAGGTTTTCATGAATCCCAGATTTTTATGACTGCGGCGTAGTTTAAAGTCTCCCAGAATACCAACCGCATTCTGATTAGATGCTTCATCTTATTTGCCTGTCAGAAGCATATCTTCTATGAGGTTCTGTTATATTACTGGAGGCCTATAGCAGACTCCTATTAGAATTAATTTACTGTTACACCCCATGTATAATTTATCACCATGAATGACTTCCATCTGTTCACTAACTGGTTGCCTAGTATCTTGCCGTGCAGTTGTGTGGGCTTCAGACAGGATTTTACCGGGAGACGGGAGTAAGAAGACACCTCCCCCTCTTCCGGTGATTACGATCACTTCAAAGACTGTAACCCCTGCAAGCTTAAACTGCCCAGTCATAGCTCTCGTCCTAGCCACGTCTACAGTTATCCCCACTTATGTCCATTATTTCTTCTAATTTCATTTGTATTGTTGGTCAGACTCCTGGCATTGTCAGCATGCAACTTTTATAAGATTTTCCCAGTTTTTTTTTCCTTTCTCCCATCTCTTTTTAACTAATGCTACCTCCCCTTACCTCACTCCAACACCCCCATTTTATTACTAAATCTCCCACTCTCTATCTTCATCTATCTTGAACGCTATATGTGTAGTTTCCCTCCCACCCAGTATCCCCCTAGTTTTTAAATAATCCCTCCAGCTTTCCTAGCCATTTTTGTCCCTCCAATACAGCTGCACCCTCCCCATTTCAGGTCTGCAGCCCTTCCCTAGCATAGAGCCTGTACAAGAACAGAAGTCAGCTCAGTTCTCCAAAAACCAAATCCCTCTTTCCTACACCACTTTGACGCCACTATTCACCTCTCTCTAATCACCCTCTGCCTCTCTGGGTGCGGCCCCAGTGGAACAGGTAGATAATTTTCTGAAAATATAACCCTGGAGGTCCTTGCCATGAGCTTTTTCCCTAAGTCCCTGAATCATTTTTAAGGACACTCACCTATCCTCTAACTTTTTCATTTGTCTGCCAATGTGGACCATGACAGCTAGATTCTCACCAGCCCCAACCCAGCAACTGTCAGCCAGTCCGCATATGTCAACTCGTTGGCCCCAGGTAAACCAACATACTGTTCGACCGATCCCAGGTCCTTTTATGGCAGATTTCCCTGTCTGTGCCCTTATAAATGAGTCCCCCAACTACTAGCACCTGTCTAGTCTGACCTGCACTCCATTCGCCCAATGTTACTGTAGAAGACGGGTAGTGTCTTGCTGCAGCAATGCTATTTCTGAGCCGAGACATCCCCCTCATCCGCCAATCTAGCAAACTGTGTTGGGGGTGTGCCGTTTACAGGACCAGCCTCCCAACACTCTTCCCTCTACCCATTTCGTAACTGTTATCCAGCTAGCTGCCTCATGGTCGGCACCTACCATGCTGCACCCACCCCAGCATCTACACCTGCGAGTGATTTCTCATCTTGAGCATCAAACTCGCTTCCAAGTTGGCAATGGATCCTCACGTGTCGCCACTTGCTTATTAGATCCAGAATACGGCTTCTTAAATGTGCAGTGTGCCACACATCTTGCACAGCATATTCCCCTCCGAAGTTTTGCCACAAAGATGGTATACATTGCACAGGTATGTGCACTGGACAGCATTGTCAAACAACGGAACTCCCTTGGAATGTTACCAAAAAAACAAAAAAAAAAACGAAATACAGATACAAATATGAAAAATCTGTAGTAATAACTGCCCTTTCTATAAGCCCGAATCTAAAGTTCCCCAATATTACGTCTCCACACATAAGCAAAAAGACACTTCAAAACAAAACAGACACAAAAAAACAAACAAACAAGACACAGACTTAGCACGCTCATAATACTCGCTTACGACCACTTCTCTTTGTGTCAAAGAACGACAATAAAAGGTTCATGAGCCGCCACAGGTTCGCAGCACATAAGGGGTCACACAGCAGTGGGTCACTCTGCCAGGCCAAAGCTTCCGGTGTTCATCTAGCGGCCATCGTGTAGACCATCCACTTTCAAACCCAGATGACATCTGACAGCCCCATCCAAGACAGTTAGGTCGGGTTTATCAGACAACACACACACACACAGTTACGTGGCCAGCAGCCACACACAGGCCTCCTAGTCCTCAGACCCACCTCAGTCCCGTTCACTTCCCACACCAGAGACTACGTATGTGTGTTGGCCTATCGTGCCACTATACAGTGAGGACACACTATTCTTGAGGACAGTTGGCAGCAAAGAGGTGGGGAAGACACCTCCGCTGCTTCTTCAGAAGCGGGCAAATTTTGATGAGGAGAGTTGCAGTTGGGGGCATATGTGGTGAGTGGTACAGGCTTTGTAGAGGGATCACAGTTGACACCGTTGAGGTGGACGGCAGTGAGTAGGCAAACACTAATCGATGTAGCCGATCGTACTTGGGAGCTGGGTGAAGCAAGCAAGGCTGTACAAGGTAAGGGCCCTAGTTAAACAAGGCATCGAAGTGCCCCCCAAATGGAAGTAAAAAAAAACATTTCTGTTTTCTCTACATTCAGTTTTTAGGAGCACTGGGGAGGAGAAGAAGAGAGGATTATGACGACAGACAATCTGGATCTTGACAGGTAGAGAGTTAATGTCTTGGGACGGAGATGTAAGAGTATGCGGTGTCATCAGCATACATGTGGTTTTGAAAGCCAAGTGAAGCTATGACTGATCTCCGAGACCACAGTGTACAAGGGTTTTCATCATTATCATTGGGAGAAGAGAGAGGCAGCTTGCGTGTCAGGCAGTGGCGCAGAACGGTAGTTCTGGAGTGTGGTCTGGAGTCATCAGAGTGGCAGCAGTGCGAGGTTGGGAGCCAAACGGCCACATTAACGCACCCACACTTTGCGCAGTCCCAGAAAGTAGCGAGCCACATGGGTTCATCGGGTCAGCGGCGGTAACAGTCAGTCCAGTGCGAGCTTTGTGACACGTAAAATCACCTACTCGCTCGGTGTGCCGTTTTTTGACGAGACACCAGAGGAGAGTTGAACATAACTATATGTAACTATATGGACAGAAAGTAAAGCGTGACCAGGGACCTAACGTTGGCACCATGGCCCTGCATCAACATCATGCAGTGTCACCATACGTGTTTCAGATGTGGTGGTTCATCCTGTCCCAATCTCAGCAACACCCAGTGGCACGCCTCCCATTTTAGGCAGTCAAAGCTTCACCACCTCTGCCGAAGACAATACTGCAAGAAGCAGGGGATGTCTGCTCCACCTCTTCGTTGCCAAGTAGCTGCTGACTGTCCTCAAATTTTTTTGTCCTTGCTGTATAGTGGCGCTGAGACCCAACCACAACTATTTTCTGGCTGAGGAAAAACCCTAACGGGACAGAGGCCGGGTGAAAGGGAAGGTGGGACGCTGACCTGTTCCCGGGCCATGCCACTAAAAGTTGTAACTGACGAACCCACCGACTGTTGCTAGGGTTTCAGATGTCATCTGGGATGAAGTTGATGACCTACTCAACCAATCAAGAACCCTTGGGTTGCTGATCAACACACGGCCACTACATGACACCGGCAGTTCTGGCCTCAGTGAGTGACCCCACTGCAACGTCCCCTTACTGTGATGCGACCTGTGCCTGCTCCAGGAATGTTTGTGCCACTGCCACCCGCAAGTGAAGAGCCTGTCACCTCTCTGTCTGACATAGTGTTTGATCAAAAATGTACAGAAGATATCTGTATATGATAAATACACACCCTGTATTTGACTCCAAATGAACCCACTAACAGGCTTGGGTAACCCTTGGATATAAAATGCGCTCCAGAAATCACCAGGAAAAATTTACTCGTGTTTGGCGTTTAAAAACACTGTTTATTTTACTGAATATGAAAGCACAAACAGGCTTATGTAACCCTTGGATATTAATTGCTCTCCAGAAATCACCAGGAAAAAAATTAACTGGTATGTGGCGTGTAAAAACGCCGTGTATTTTACTGACTACAAAAGCACAAACAGGCTTAGATAACCCTTGGATATTCAATGCGCTCCAGAACTAACCAGATAGCATTAAAATGTATTTAGTGCAGAATTAGACCCACCCTGGACTTGAATTACAATGCCCCACAAGCTGAATCAAAATTATAATGGAAGAGGAGCAGTCTCTGATAAAAGCAGTGACACTCTACCCCTCCCCCCCTCAAATCGCTGTTAAAAAACGAATTTCTTTTGTGTTAGATCTCGGCAGCAGCTGCATCAGCGGCACAACGAAAGCAGTGTGAGGAGTGAGCATGGCGTCTGGACTTATATAGTGCGGTGACGTCACAGAATCCCGACGGTCTCTGCTTGGCTTCATCTCTGCACTGTTCCTTTCTTCCTCCCAAAGTTCTTTGCCACATGTAATGCCATGTGCTTGCGGCCATTTTATCAATTAAAAACACGCTTCATTCCCGCAAATTACCCCAAACTTCTATTTTGTGCAGAACCGAAGTTTTCCTGAAATTCTAAACGGAGTCCACTTCGTTAGAATAAATTCAACCACCTCTAGTTTTTATGTTAAAGATCTTGCAAAAACAAGTCACTTTGCAATATGTGTCCATTAACAGTTTCCTACCTAATCTGAGATATCCCCTCTTGTATTGGCTGCATCAGCTCCTCGGGTCACTACAGCTACAGACCTGTTTGATCTATCCTGATAGGCTGCCAGCACTGGTTGCTATATCTACAGTCCATATACATCAAAGCAACCGGTACTATAAAAATATCAACTTTAATTATCAAAATTCTTTAAAAGACCAAGACATTTCGGCTGCAATTTACAGTATGTCCATATACATTTACACTCACCGGCCACTTTATTAGGTACACCTGTCCAACTGCTCGTTAACACTTAATTTCTAATCAGCCAATCACATGGCGGCAACTCAGTGCATTTAGGCATGTAGACATGGTCAAGACAATCTCCTGCAGTTCAAACCGAGCATCAGTATGGGGAAGAAAGGTGATTTGAGTGCCTTTGAACATGGCATGGTTGTTGGTGCCAGAAGGGCTGGTCTGAGTATTTCAGAAACTGCTGATCTCCTGGGATTTTCACGCACAACCATCTCTAGGGTTTACAGAGAATGGTCCGAAAAAGAAAAAAACATCCAGTGAGCGGCAGTCCTGTGGCGGAAATGCCTTGTTGATGCCAGAGGTCAAAGGAGAATGGGCAGACTGGTTCGAGCTGATAGAAAGGCAACAGTGACTCAAATAGCCACCCGTTACAACCAAGGTAGGCAGAAGAGCATCTCTGAACGCACAGTACGGCGAACTTTGAGGCAGATGGGCTACAGCAGCAGAAGACCACACCGGGTGCCACTCCTTTCAGCTAAGAACAGGAAACTGAGGCTCCAATTTGCCCAGCTCATCGAAATTGGACAGTAGAAGATTGGAAAAACGTTGCCTGGTCTGATGAGTCTCGATTTCTGCTGCGACATTCGGATGGTAGGGTCAGAATTTGGCGTCAACAACATGAAAGCATGGATCCATCCTGCCTTGTATCAACGGTTCAGGCTGGTGGTGGTGGTGTCATGGTGTGGGGAATATTTTCTTGGCACTCTTTGGGCCCCTTGGTACCAATTGAGCATCGTTGCAACACCTTGTGGAATCTATGCCACGAAGAATTGAGGTAGTTCTGAAGGCAAAAGGGGGGTCCAACCCGTTACTAGCATGGTGTACCTAATAAAGTGGCCGGTGAGTGTAGATTTGAAATGTATACTCAGCGTTCGTTGTAGCGGTATTCCACACCGTTTCACAAAGAATTCAACAGCGGCGCTTCCTTGTAGGTAAGCTGGAGACGCCAACATCCTAGCAGAATAAGACGCATAGGCGTGCGACGTTTCAGGGATAGCTCCTCCCCTTCCCCAAGCAAGGGAGGGACAGGGAGCTGTCTGTCTTTCCGTTCATCTACCGGTCCAGATGCTCCTGCTCCTCGCCACTCATTATGCCAGCAGTCGTTCACCGAGGCGATTGTCAAAAGACAGCAGTATGCGTCTAGCCATCCTACGGTACAGAAGCTGACCGTGCTGCTGTCCAAGTTGGTGGTACTGCAGTCCCTCTCTTTACAAGTGGTGGACACTGCCCCATTCAGAGAACTGATGGCTTGTGCCGAGCCAACGTGGAGAGTCCCAACCTGTCATTTCTTTTCCAAAAAGGCAGTACCAGCCCTGCACAAATATGTAGAAGAGAAGGTGGGCCAGTCCTTGAGCCTATCAGATTCTTCCTAAGTGCAGGGCAGTGAGGACGTGTGGAGCTGTAACTACAGTCAGGGACACTACATGCCCTTTATGGACCACTGGGTGAATGTGCTTCCTGCCCAGCCACACCAGTAACTTTAACAGGAGATGCTGCTTTCTCCTCCCTGTCATCAAACTGCTGATCCTGCGCCAATGTCCACCTCCTCCTCCTACATCACCTCAGCCTCCACTGCAGCGACAAGTCTTAGTGCTGCTCCAGCATACCACATGTGCAAGTTACGGTGGTGTCACGCAGTTCTACATCTGGTTTGCCTGGGTGAAGGACGTCACACAGGGGAGGAACTGCTCCGCATCATGAATTACGAAATCGATTCCTGGCTTTCTCCCCAACAAGTGAAAATCAGAACCATGGTGACAGACAATGGAAAGAATATGGTGTCCGTGCTGCGCCGATGAGGGCTGAGCCATGTGCCTGCATGGCACACGTGTTTAATCTGGTTGTCAAACGGTTCATCAAGTCTTCCACCCATCTGCAAGACATTCTAAAAATGGCCAGGAAACTGTGCATGCACTTCAGCCATTCCCACACCACCAAACACACCCTCCTTGAGCTGCAGCGGCAGAATAGCTTCTCCCAACATAGGCTGATATGTGACGTTTCCAACCGTTGGAATTCCAGCCTCCATATGTTGAACTGTCTCTATGAACAGAGAAAGGCCATTAATGATTTTTTGATGATCCAAGTGTACAGGAGTACTCCACTGTGTAATTTTGATGTCAGCCAGTGGCAGCTAATGTGTGATATCTGCCGTTTGCTCAGGCCTTTTGTGGAGGCCACATTATATGTCAGTCGCCAGGACTACGGGATGAATAATGTCATTCCACTGCTTCATGTCCTGTAACCGATGCTGCAAAATCTGGTCAGGGGACTGGAGACGTGGCAACTACATCTCACGGCCACATGAGTCCGGTAGGGGCTGAACTGGAGGAGAAGGAGGAGCAGGACATAGGACCTCACGCCCGGTCTGGTGAACTGAGTGTTTTTACTACCCAGGTGACTGGAGTGGAGGAGCAGGAGCAGCCGGAGGAAGTAGAGGGAGATGAGGAAGATGAGGCAAATGACCCAGACACCCTGTGGCAGTATACAGTGGAGATGGAGGCAGGGAGTCCCTCACAGTCCCTTGCACAGATGGCCCACTGCATGCTAATTTGCCTGGGTAGTGAAAGCCGAATAGTCACCATCCAGCAGAGGGATGACTTCTGGGTCTCCACCCTCTTGGACCCTCGCTACAAGTCCAAAATGGGAGCCTTTTTGTCATCTGCCGAGAGGGAGGACAAACTCAAGTACTATAAAAAATATCCTATGCAGTTAGTTGGCCGCTGCCTACTTGCGCCATCGTCCATACTCTGGCAGGTCTGACTGGGGGGGGGGTTCCACATTGCTCATGTACCACTGCCACAGCTGCTGTGGGGGGGTAGGTGGGTAGGAGCAGTACCAGCTCCATCAGCAGCAACTTGGGTCTGGAGTCGTTGATGATCAGCTTTCTTTACCCACTTAGTGAGGAAGGTACTCACCAGCAGCAGCACCTGGAGCAGACCGTGAACCAGCAAGTGGTAGCCTACTTGGACAGAACCCTGCCACCCCACATTGAAGAATCGCTGGACTACTGGGCAGCCAAACTGGATTTGTGGCTGCAACTTGCTGAGTTTACACTGCAGAAGCTGTCCTGCCCAGCCAGTATTGTGGCATCAGAGCGGGTGTGGAGCCTAGTGAATGACCTGCAGAGAGCTGGGACCAACATAACAAAGGCTACCATCAGTAACACACTATGTCACCAGAGACTCAGATCCTGCAGTTCCAGACTTGTCCCCCTGCTTAAGCCAGTACATGTCCGGGCCTGTTTGAAGTTTGCTAGGCAGCATTTGGATGATCCAGAAGAGTATTGGGAGAATGTCATATGGTCAGATGAAACCACAGTAGAACTTGTTTGGAAGAAACACAAC
The DNA here is from genome assembly GCA_025379985.1 of Phyllomedusa bahiana. Lineage (NCBI taxonomy): Eukaryota > Metazoa > Chordata > Amphibia > Anura > Hylidae > Phyllomedusa > Phyllomedusa bahiana. The sequence goes on from JAODAL010030599.1 coordinate 13,706, forward strand.
TCGTCATGTTTGGAGGAGAGAGAATGCAGATTTGCATCCAAAGAACACCACACCTACTGTGAAGCATGGGGTTGGTAACATCATGCTTTGGGGCTGTTTCTCTGCAAGGGACCAGGATGACTCATCTATGTACATGAAAGAATGAATGAGGCCATGTATCGATGTTTGAGTGCAAACCTCCTTTAATCAGCAAGGGCATTGAAGATGAAACGTGGCTGGGTCTTCAGCATGACAAGCATACCGCCAGGGCAATGAAGGAGTGGCTTTGTAAGAATCATTTCAAGGTCCGGAATGGCCAAGCCAGTCTCCAGCTCTCAACCCCATAGAAAACCTTTGGAGGAAGTTGAAAGTCCGTGTTGCCCAGTGACAGCCTGAAAAAAAAACATCACTGCTCTAGTGGAGATCTGCATGGAGGAATGGGCCAACATGCCAGCAACAGTGTGTGCCAACCTTGTGAAGACTTACAGAAAAGGTTTGACCTCTGTCATTGCCAACAAAGGATATATAGCAAAGTTTTGAGATGAATTTTTGTTATTGACCAAATACTTATTTCCCACCATAATTTGCAAATAAATGATTTCCAAATCAGACAATGTTATTTCGGGATTCTCTTTCTGTCTCTCATAGTTGAGGTCTACCTATGATGGCAATTACAGGCTTCTCTCATCTTTTTAAGTGGGAGAACTTGCACAATTGGTGGCTGACTAAATACTTTTTTTCCCCACTGTACTTGTATATCCATTTGCGGAAAGTCACTTCCTGTAAGGATATACAGTTATGTCCAATGTCAGGAAGGGGTTAACTCCACCATATATCTGAAATCAAAAGAACTCACCATATCAAGTCATTAGAAAAATACTCTCTCATTTAGGTACAGTAGGTAGGGATATAGAGTTCCCCAGTAGATAGGTAAATATAGTCTGCCATGTAGGTAAGTCTATTAGGCCCCCCAGTAGTTAGGTAGTTGTGTATATAGGGCCCCCCAGTAGATAGGTACTGTATATAGGGTCCCCCTAGTAAGTAGATTCATAGGATCCCCTCAGTAAATAGGTAGATTGGTTGACATATAGGATGCCCCCAGAAAGTAGGTACATAGGGCCCCCCCAGTTTATGGGTATATATGGTCAACCAGTAGGTATATATATACACTCACCGGCCACTTTATTAGGTACACCTGTCCAACTGCTCGTTAACACTTAATTTCTAATCAGCCAATCACATGGCGGCAACTCAGTGCATTTAGGCATGTAGACATGGTCAAGACACTCTCCTGCAGTTCAAACCGAGCATCAGTATGGGAAGAAAGGTGATTTGAGTGCCTTTGAACGCGGCATGGTTGTTGGTGCCAGAAGGGCTGGTCTGAGTATTTCAGAAACTGCTGATCTCCTGGGATTTTCACGCACAACCATCTCTAGGGTTTACAGAGAATGGTCCGAAAAAGAAAAAACATCCAGTGAGCGGCAGTCCTGTGGGCGGAAAATGCCATGTTGATGCCAGAGGTCAAAGGAGAATGGGCAGACTGGTTCGAGCTGATAGAAAGGCAACAGTGACTCAAATTGCCACCCATTACAACCCAAGGTAGGCAGAAGAGCATCTCTGAACGCACAGTACGGCGAACTTTGAGGCAGATGGGCTACAGCAGCAGAAGACCACACCGGTGCCACTCCTTTCAGCTAAGAACAGGAAACTGAGGCTCCAATTTGCCCAAGCTCATCGAAATTGGAAACAGTAGAAGATTGGAAAAAACGTTGCCTGGTCTGATGAGTCTCGATTTCTGCTGCGACATTCGGATGGTAGGGTCAAAAATTTGGCGTCACAACATGAAAGCATGGATCCATCCTGCCTTGTATCAACGGTTTCAGGTGGTGTGGTGGTGTCATGGTGTGGGGAATATTTTTCTTGGCACTCTTTGGGCCCCTTGGTACCAATTGAGCATCGTTGCAACGCCACAGCCTACCTGAGTATTGTTGCTGACCATGTCCATCCCTTTATGACCACAATGTAACCCAACATCTGATGGCTACTTTCAGCAGGATAATGCGCCATGTCATAAAGCTGGAATCATCTCAGACTGGTTTCTTGAACATGACAATGAGTTCACTGTACTCAAATGGCCTCCACAGTCATCAGATCTCAATCCAATAGAGCATCTTTGGGATGTGGGTGGAACGGAGATTCGCATCATGGATGTGCAGCCGACAAATCTGTGGCAACTGTGTGATGCCATCATGTCAATATGGACCAAAATCTCTGATGGAATGCTTCCAGCACCTTGTGAATCTATGCATTGAAGAATTGGGGCAGTTCTGAAGGCAAAAGGGGGTCCAACCCGTTTATAGCATGGTGTACCTAATAAAGTGGCCAGTGAGTGTATATATATATATATATATAATATATATATATATATATATATATATAATTATATAATATATATATATATAATATATATATATATATATATATAGGTATATACAGTCCCCAGTAGGTAGATTGATATATTGGATGTCCCCAGTCGGTAGATGCATCGCCCCTACCCCCATTTTATAGGTATATATAGTCCCCCAGGCGAGAGATTGATATCAAGGATGCTCCCAGTAGATTGGTACATAACCCCCCCCCCCCCAGATAGTTATATAGGGCCTTTCCACAGCACATAGGTAGGTATACAGGGTCCCCTATTAAAAATAAAAAAGTAGTGCTCACCTCTCCTCGTTCCACTGCCAAAACATTTCTCCCACCTGCTCCTCGACTTTCTGGCTCAGGGACCTCGTCACAAGTACAACCGCTGCAACCCCTGTAGCTATGCCACTGATTGTATGATTGATGTCCTATATAATTTTTATATTTTTTTGCACAGGAATAATATTAAGGTAGCCACTCCCCTTATGCATAGAAGGTGTGTGAGTGGTATGCCTATTAGTACTTTGCACCTGATGAAACTTCTCATATGGCATTGTGGCTTTTGTGCTTTGGGTCACTCTCCTGTAACCACAGATCATGTACCATACAACATCTCTATAGGTTTAAGTGGACTGTTGCCCTTTTATTCCCTTGTAAAATGTTTTGATACACTTTTGAATGTTTCTGCCAGTGATCGTGAGGCATCCATTCCTTGAGGCCACAAAGCTATCTCATACTTTGATGGATCCATTGGGATGAGGTTTGGTGTTGGTTGGCAATATACTTTTTTCGGCAAACAGTGTTGTATGTTTATGCTTAAATGTTCTAGTTTTCTCCTATCTCTCGATAGAACATTTTCTCAGAGGCATTGTGGAACTTCCAAGTGGTCCCAGCAAACTTTAGACAGCCCCATTTTTTTCTTTTTTTGAGAGCAGCTGCTTCTTTTATGGTGTGGTTTCATAATCATCATTATTTGTCAGTGTTTTTCTAAGGGTGCTTTCACACAGAGCATTTTTGGTGCATTTTTGACACATTTTTGAATGCGTTTTTGGTGCAGAAATATACAGCATTAATTGCCGTGCCTTTCTGCACAAAAATGCATCCAAAAACGCATCAAAAACACTGTGTGAAAGCACCCAAATAATAGAAACATTCACTTTGCAGAGTCTTCTGTAAGTCTTTTGCTATTACCTTTAGGTTCTTTTAGGATTGCCTTTTGAGCACTTGTACAAATCTTAACAGACCCCCCCATTCCTAGTGAGCATAACGACAAAACTGAACTTTCATCAGTTGCAGAAAACTTTTCCTGGTACAGATTGGTATTTTTCTGAAATATTTATCGCACATGGTGAATGTTCTAAAACAATATATAAAACATTTAGGGATCAGAATTTGGTCATACAAGAATAAAAATTATTTTAAATAATTGCTTCATTGTGCAAGGTAGTAGTAGTAGGTAATAGTAGCACAGCACAACATAAAATAAATTTGTTCTTGCTGTAATGTTATTCATTTTCAAAGTAAGGTAGCATATCTAGAGATGGGCGAACTTCTCAAAAATTCGGTTCGCCGACTTCGCCCAATTTTCTGACAAAATCCGTTTCGTCCCGAATTACTTTGGGAGGAATTGCGTTAAAAAAACAGCTATTTCCTGGCTGCACAGAGCCTGTAGGGTGCTGTAGAACACATGCTTACATATGCAGAGAGAGCTTGGTTTGGTCTTCATACAATGCTGTGTTTTAGTATGACACGCACATGACTGACGCCGCTCTTAGAATTGCTTCACTCTAAAATTCCCCTGGGCACATACGGGGCAAAACTGACCAAAAAACTGAAGCGGGATTGCAGCCTGATAAAGTCATGGCAGCGCCAGCTGGAAAAAAAACAAGCTGAGGGCTAAGATCCTACAATAGTGTCAAAGAACACAATAATAGGTTCCTGGAGCCGCCACAGGTCGCAGCACAGTATGGGGACGTCACAGCAGGGGTCACTCAGCGAGGCCAAAGCTTCCGGTGTCATCTAGCGGCCCTGTGTTGACCATACACTTTCTCCCAGATGACATCTGACAGCCCCAGCCAAGAGTTGGTGGGTTTATCAGACACAATCCTTAGTTAGCGTGGCCCAGCAGCAGGTGAGGGGCCCTCACCTGTCCTCAACCCACCTCTGTCCCGTTCGCTTCCCACACCCAGAGAACTACTATGTGCTGTGGCCTCTGTGCCACTATACAGTGAGGACCAACTATTTGAGGACAGTGGGCAGCAAAGAGGTGGGGAAGACAACCGCTGCTTCTTACAGAAGCGGGCAAACAGTGATGAGGAGAGTTGCAGTTGGGGGTCATGTGGTGAGTGGTCAGGCTTTGTACAGTGACACCGTTGAGGTTTGCTTTTTATTAGAGATGGGCAAATTTCTCAAAAATTCGATTTGCCGCCTTCGTCGAATTTCCCGACAAAATACTTTTCGTCCCTAATTACTTTGGGATGAATCACGTTAACCCCTTAAGGACCCGGCGCTTTTTTGGGCTTTCCCTCCTCGCCTTCTGAAAGCCATAACTTTTTTATTTTTCCACCTACATAGACACATGAGGGCTTTTATTTTGCGGGACAAGATGTACTTTCTAATGGGGTTATTCACTATACTATAGAATATACTGGGAAACCGCAAAAAAATTCCAAGTGGGACAAATTGTGAAAGAAAATGTATTTTCGCCATGTTTGCGGGGGTTTTGCTTTTACGGTGTTCAATCTTTGGTAAATATAATGTGTTATCTGTATTCTTCAGATTATTACGCATCCGGCAATACCAAACATGTAGGGTTTCCGTTATGTTTTGGTACCGTAAAACAATTCCAAACATTTCTATTTTTTGAAATTTGCGCCACGGCGCCATTTTGTGCGACCAATAACTTTTTTGTACTAACACCTACGGACGTCAGTGAGGGGGAATTTTTTTCGGGCTGAAGTGTACTTTTTATCGCTAGCAGTTTGGAATGCATGCGACTTTTTTGATCATTTTTATTCCATTTTTTGAGTGACGTAAAATGACCAAAAAACGCAATTTTGGCGTTTGGAATTTTTTTTCTTCTACGGTGTTCAACGTACGGGATAAATGATGTTATATTTTTATAGATCAGACTTTTTCGGACGCGGCAATACCAAATATGTGTAACTTTTTTTATTATTTTAATGATTTTATTTGTAAAATGGGAAAGGGGGTGATTTGAACTTTTAATACTTTTTTTTTTTGTACTTTAAAACTTTATTTTTTATTTTTTTTTACTGTAACATTGAGGCCACCTGTGGTACTTGAACACTAGGTGGCGCAATTGTTAATACAACCTAATGCATTGCATAGGCAATGCATTAGGGTGTACAAAGATGGCGGTTTCCCCACTTCCGTCCGCAAACCGGCCAGGGTAAGTGACGGGAGCGTTCACAAGGCTCCCCACCACAATGCCCGGTGATCGGATCGGCGCAACATAGCTGCGCTTATGCCGATCACCGCCACCGATCGGTGCGTCGGCACCGATCGGCGTTAATTCAGACGCCGCGGCCATTCTTTGCTGCGGCGCCTGATGGGTAAAACAGCGCCAGCGGGCGGAGCCACCCGCCGGCGCTGTTACTGTCGGGTGTTAGCGACGATTTGCCACTAACACCCGGCGGCTGTGCGGGGGGGGGTCGCGGAGTGATCCCCCTGCAAAGCCCCTTAGCGGCCCTGGGACGTACTCATACGCCCAAGGTCGTTAAGGGGTTAAAAAACAGCTATTTCCTGGCTGCAGAGCGCATGTAGGGTGTTGCAGAACATTGAGCCATGCTTAAATATGCAGAGGGAGTGTAGCGGGCGGTCCCGCTTCTCGGCCTGCGGGCCGCGGGCGCACCCGTGGCCGCCCCCCCCGGGTGTATGCCGGGGACGGGTGGCGCCACTGGCCGCGGGACGAGCGCTGGTTCCGCCGGCCCTGGGTACTCACCTGACCTCGCTCCTGTCATGTCCGCGCCCTCTGCCGGCCGAGGCGCGCTTGCCCGTCCCCTAGGGCACGCGCTCGTTCTTGTAAATTTAAAGGGCCAGCGTCCCGGTAATTGGTTAATTGCCGGGCGCTTCCCCTATTTATGGGTTCACTCCACAAGCAGTTCCTGCTGGATCTATGTTGCCCCGTGCCTTAGAAAAAGCGTTCCTTAAGTGTATTCTTGCCTTACAGTGTACCAGACCTCTTACTACGTTTCTCGACCACGAACCTGTGCCGCCTGCCCAGACCTTCCAGCCTGTCCACGACCACGAACCTCTGCCGCCAGCCCTAACCTTACTGCCTGCCCACGACTACGATTCTTGGTTTACGACTCTGTACCTCGCTGCACCTCGGCCGCCATCGCAAGCAAGTCACGTCAGGGGTAGCGACCTGGTAGCCTCACGCCACCGCAAGTCCATACCGCTTTGCAGCGGGCTCTGGTGAATACCGGGGGCTACTTAGACTCCGCTCCCCGGGGTGGCTTAACTATCATCGCTTGCGGTGGTCCAGAGGATCCACTACCCAGAAGTTACAGTTGGATCCAGCTATGGATCCCGCCAAGGTACCCCTGCCAAGTCTTGCGGATCTCACGAGCATTGTCGCCCAACAGTCGCAGCAGATCGCGCAACAAGCACAGCAATTGGGTCAGCTGTCCGCCATGATGCGTCAACTCCTGGCGTCCCAGCAGCCGCAACCTGCCTCTTCGCCAGTGATTCCTACACCCCCGGCCGTCCCGCTGGCAACCGTGGGCCCAAAGCTTAGCCTTCCTCTACCTTCCAAGTTTGACGGGGACTCGAAGCTTTGCAGAGGTTTCATCACGCAGTGCTCCATGCATGTGGAGCTGATGGAAGATCAGTTTCCTACCGAAAGGGCGAAGGTGGCGTTCGTGGTGAGCCTGCTATCCGGGAAGGCCCTGGCCTGGGCGACCCCTCTTTGGGACCGGAATGACCCTGTGACCGCAGACCTACAGGCCTTCCTCACGGAAATCCGCAGCGTTTTCGAGGAGCCTGCGCGTGCGTCTTCCGCGGAGACGGCGCTATTGAACCTACGCCAGGGGGACTCTTCCGTAGGAGATTATGCGGTCCAATTCCGCACCCCAAAAATCCAAGCTATCGTGGAATGACGCCGCTCTCTGCGCCACATTCAAGAAGGGCCTGTCAAGCAGAGTAAAGGACGCGCTTGCAGCAAGAGATCTCCCATCTTCGTTGAGCGAGCTTATCCATCTGGCCACCCGCATTGATGTGCGTTTTACAGAGAGACAGCAGGAGCTCCGCCAGGAGCATGATTCGGCACGACCTCGCCGTCTACCTCGTCTGGCCCCCGTGTTCCAGAAGTCTCCGCTGCCTCCTCCACAGTTTTCCACCGAAGAACCCATGCAGGTGGACCGGGCACACTTGTCAGAGTCAGAGCTGTCCCGCCGCTGGATGGAGAACCTTTGCCTCTACTGCGCTAGTCCGGACCATTTCCGTAGGAGTTGTCCGCAGTGTCCTTAGCGGTCGGGAAACGCTCGCACCTTGGTGCTGTAGGAGAGGCTTCTCTAGGTGCTCAGTCTTCCTCTCCACGACTGATGTTGCCAGTGGAGGTAACGACGGATGCTGGCCTATCTCTTCGGGTCCCTGCCTTCCTGGACTCCGGCTCCGCCGGGAACTTTATTCACGCCTCCCTGGTGTCTCGCTATCGCTTTCCAGTCATCCGCCTGGAAAAGCCGTTGCTTATCTCATCCGTCAGTGGGGAGCTTCTCAGCGACTCCATTCAGTTCATCACCCAGCCTGTTACCCTCCGTGTAGGGGTCCTACACACGGAGAAGATCTCCCTTCAAGTCCTGCCTCGCGCTTCTTCGGCGATCCTGTTGGGGCTACCCTGGCTGCAACGTCATGCCCCTACGCTTGATTGGAAGACAGGCGAAGTCCTATGTTGGGGATCGGAGTGCCAGGATCTCTGTTTGGTGGCACCACGCCCGGTGTCCATTTCTTCTTCCCAGTCGTCCATCAAGCCTCTACAGGGTCTGCCAGCGGAGTACCAGGATTTTGGAGATGTATTCTCGGAGAAACAGGCTGAGAAGCTACCACCCCATCGGCCATATGACTGTCCCATAGACCTCCTTCCCGGAACCATCCCCCCACGGGGTAGGGTCTACCCTCTGTCTGTGCCCGAGACTCAGGCCATGTCGGCCTACATTCAGGAGAATTTGGCGAAGGGGTTCATACGCAAGTCCTCCTCTCCTGCTGGTGCTGGATTCTTCTTCGTCCAGACAAAAGATGGGTCTCTTCGGCCGTGTATCAATTACAGGGGGCTAAACAAGATCACGGTGAAGAATCGCTTCCCTTTACCCCTGATATCCGAGCTCTTTGATCGACTTCGTGGAGCCAAGGTGTTTACTAAATTGGACCTACGCGGTGCCTATAACCTCATCAGAATTCGTGAGGGGGACGAGTGGAAAACGACTTTCAACACGCGGGACGGTCATTTCGAGTATCTTGTGATGCCTTTTGGGCTATGCAACTCCCCAGCCGTATTTCAGGAATTCGTCAATGACGTATTCAGGGACTTGCTGTACACCTGCGTCATAGTTTATCTGGATGATATTCAGATTTTTTCTCCTGACATACAGACTCATCTGGTTCAAGTACTCCAGGTTCTGCGACGTCTGCGGAACAATCGACTGTATGCCAAGCTGGAGAAGTGCCGGTTCCACTAGGCCAGCCTTCCTTTCCTTGGGTACATAGTCTCCGATCGAGGTCTGCAGATGGACCCAGCTAAACTTTCCGCGATCCAGCAGTGGCCACGACCTGTCGGTCTTCGGGCGTTTCAACGCTTCCTGGGATTCGCCAACTACTACCAGCAGTTTATTCCCCACTTCTCTTCGCTGGTAGCTCCCATCGTGGCTCTCACCCGGAAGAACGCTAATCCGAAATGTTGGCCTCCTTCTGCTGAAGAAGCATTCTCTCAACTGAAGACAGTGTTTTCCTCAGCACCTATCCTGGTTCATCCGGATCCGGATATGCCCTTCATCCTAGAGGTGGATGCCCCTTCTGTGGGAGCATGGGTGGTCCTGACACATAATGGTCCTAAAGGCAAAAAGGTCACTTGCGGGTTTTTGTCCAAGACCTTCTCACCGGCAGAACGAAATTATGCCATTGGAGATCGAGAATTGTTGGCCATAAAATTGGCCCTGGAGGAGTGGCGACATCTGTTGGAGGGAGCGCGACATCCGTTTGACGTCTTCACAGACCATAAGAATCTCCAATACCTCCAGATGGCCCAGCGTTTAAATCCCCGCCAGGCCAGGTGGTCTCTTTTTTTCTCACGTTTTGATTTCAAGATCCACTTCCGACCGGCCGAGAGAAATGTCAAGGCGGATGCCCTCTCCCGTGCTTCTGACATTATCGGGGAAGAGCCTGTATCTCAGCACATCATTAGTCCTGAACGGCTGGTTCAGGTGGCCCCTGTGGATCTCCGCAGCGTTCCGCCGGGTAAAACCTACGTGCATCCTGCACTCAGGAGGAGAATTCTGGATTGGGGGCATAGTTCGCTTCTGGCCGGCCACCCCGGGATACGGAAATCTTACGCCCTTATCTCGCGACACTACTGGTTGCCAACTCTGCTCCAAGATGTCAAGGACTTCGTTCTCTCCTGCACCACATGTGCCTGAAACAAGGTCCCTCGCCACCAGCCCACAGGCCTCTTAGTCCCTCTGCCAGTTCTGGAGTCTCCATGGACACACATAGGCATGGACTTCATCACGGACCTTCCTCCCTCCTATGGAAAATCGGTCATCTGGGTGGTCACTGACCGATTTTCAAAGATGTCCCACTTTGTGCCGCTTCCTGGTCTCCCTTCTGCTCTCCAGTTGGTGGGCCACTTCTTCCATCACATTTTTCGCCTGCATGGTTTACCATCCCACATCATCTCGGATCGAGGCGTCCAATTTGTCAATTTGGCGTCCAGTTTTGGTGTGCCCTATGTTCCCGCTTACAGATCAAGCTAGACTTTTCATCTGCGTACCATCCCCAGACTAATGGGCAGGTGGAGAGGGTAAATCAAATCTTGGGGGAGTATCTACGGCACTTTGTGTCCGGACGACAGGACAACTGGTCTGAACTGCTTCCATGGGCCAAGTTCTCGTATAACCATCGGGACTCCGACTCGACTGGCCGCTCTCCGTTCCTTGTGGTCTATGGTCGACATCCACGCCTCCCCATCCCCTTGGCTTCGGCCTCCGAGGTTCCCACCGTGGACAACTATGTTCGGGATATTGGGGTCATTTGGCAAGAGACCCAACATGCCTTACTACAGGCTTCCCACATGAAAACCCAAGCTGACAAGAGGCGAAGATCTTCCCCAACGTGTGGCTCTCCTCCAGATACATACGCCTCAAGATCCCAGCTATAAGTTGGGCCCGCGGTTTCTGGGACCCTTCAGAGTACTTCGATAACTGAACCCAGTGTCCTATAAACTCTGCCTACCTCCATCTCTCCGGATTCCTAATGCATTTCACGTCTCCTAAAGCCTCTGGTCTTGAACCGGTTCTCCCAGAAGAGCGCTGCTCCGTCTCCGGTACTAGAGTCCCCTGATGTTTTTGAAGTGAAGGACATTCTGGATATGAAGATTGTCAGGGGTAAGCAGTTCTTTCTGGTGGATTGGAGAGGCTTCGGCCCCGAGGAAAGGTCCTGGGAACCGGAGTCCAATATCCTGAACAAAGATCTAATTCGGAGGTTCCTTCAGCCTAAGAAGAGGAGGAGACCTAAGGGGGGGTACTGTCGCGGGCGGTCCCACTTCTCGGCCCGCAGGCCGCGGGCGCACACGTGCACCCCCCCCAACCCCGGGTATATGTCGGGATCGGGTGGCGCCGCTGGCCGCGGGACGAACGCTGGTTTCGCCGGCCCTGGGTACTCACCTGGCCTCGCTCCTGTCATGAACGCGCCCTCTGCCGGCGGAGGCACGCATGCCCATCCTCTAGGGCGCGCGCGCACTCGTTCTTGTAAATTTAAAGGGCCAGCATCCCGGTAATTGGTTAATTGCCGGGCGCTTCCCCTATTTATGGGTTCACTCCACAAGCAGTTCCTGCTGGATCTATGTTGCCCCTTGCCTTAGAAAAAGCGTTCCTTAAGTGTATTCTTGCCTTTCCGTGTACCAGACCTCTTGCTACGTTTCTCGACCACGAACCTGTGCCGCCTGCCCTGACCTTCCAGCCTGTCCACGACCACGAACCTCTGCCGCCAGCCCTGACCTTATTGCCTGCCTACGACTATGATTCTTGGTTTACGACTCTGTACCTCGCTGCACCTCGGCCGCCATCGCAAGCAAGTCACGTCAGGGGTAGCGACCTGGTAGCCTCACGCTGCAGCAAGTCCATCCCGCTTTGCGGCGGGCTCTGGTGAATACCGGGGGCTACTTAGATTCCGTTCCCTGGCGTGGCTTAACTACCATCGCTTGCGGTGGTCCGGCGGATCCACTACCCAGCCATTACAGGGAGCTTGGTTTGGTCTTCATACAATGCTGTGTTTTAGTATGACACGCACATGACTGCCGCCGCTCTTAGAATTGCTTCACTCTAAAATTCCCTGGGCACTTACAGGGACAAAACTGACCCAAAAAATGAAGCGGAAATGTAGCCTGATAAAGTCACGGCAGCGCCAGCTGGAAAAAAACAAGCTGAGGGCTAAGATCCTACAATAGCGTCAAAGAACACAGTATTAGGTTACCAGAGCCGCCACAGATCGCAGCACAGTAAGGGGACGTCACAGCAGGGGTCATTCCATGAGTCCAGAGCTTTAAACCGTCACAGAATATGACAGAACCTGTTCTATTAAACGCTGATACATGTAGAGGCCCCCGAAAGAGTGGAGAGGGTGTCGGCAGTAATTTTGCGTTGACGTCTCTGATCATTTTGCCTTTCCTTTCATCCGTCATTGTCCGCTTTCAATCGGTCAATAATCCATCAGTATTGCTAAGGCCAAAAACAAACAGGAGTTGATCCAAAACAGAGATTACCTGTAAATGGGATATTTGCATGTCTTCTGTGTTCTGTGTCCACTCCTGCTTTTGGCTAAACAATCCTAAACAAAAGAAGGGGGAAAACAAACATAGTGGCAATGTCATAGAATGGTGGAGCTGTGGAAACAGCATTAGGAAACCACAGGGTGTTCCAATGAGACAGTGGTCAGAGTAGGCCACAGAGTGGCACAATGACAAATTCTGGAGATGGCAGCAACATCAGGAGCCCACAAAGTGGCACAATGACACAGTATGGAGATGACGTCATCAACAGCAGCATGAGGTCAGAGAGTGGCACAATGACAAATTCTGGATGTGGCTTAAACTGGAGTAGGCCACTGAGTGGCACAATGCCACAGTGTGGTGGTGACGGCAGTCCAAACAGCAGCAGCATGATGTCAGAGAGTGGCACAATGACACAGTGTGTAGGTCACGGCAGCCACCACAGCAGCAGTATGAGGTCAGACAGTGGCACAATTACAAATTCTGGAGGTGGCAAAAACAGGAGTAGGCCACAGAGTGGCACAAAGAGAGAGTGTGGAGGTGACGGCAGGAGCAACAGCATGAGGTCAGAGAGTGGCACAATGACACAGTGTGTAGGTCACTGCAGCAGCCACAGCAGCAGCATGAGGTCAGACTGTGGCACAATGACAAATTATGGAGGTGGCAAAAACAGGATTAGGCCACAGAGTGGCACAATGACAGAGTGTGGAGGTCACGGCAGGAGCAACAGAATGAGGTCAGAGAGTGGCACAATGACACAGTGTGGAGATCACAGCAGCAGCTTCAGCAGCAGGATGAGGTAAGACAGTGGCACAATGACAAATTCTGGAGGTGGCAAAAACAGGATTAGGCCACAGACTGGGACTATGACAGAGTGTGGAGGTGACGGCAGGAGCAACAGCATGAGGTCAGAGAGTGGCACAATGACACAGTGTGGAGGTCATGGCAGCAGCATCAGCAGCAGCATGAGGTCAGAGAGTGGCACAATGACACAGTGTGGAGGGCACGGCACCAGCAACAGCAGCAGCAGCATGAGGTCAGAGAGTGGTACTATCACAGAGTGTGGAAGTGGGTGGCGATACCAGTCCCTGGTAGAGATGTTGGTAGGCAGATCGAGAAACTGGCAGCATATGTGTGGCATCAGGCGGGTGACGGCAACAGAATAGTGGCTGAGGCAGGTAGTTTGAATCCAGACTCATTTCTCAAAGTTTTGGTGAGGCGTCATGGCTGATGTAATCTGACACCTAAGGCATTAGTGTGTGGAAATCCTGGCTGATCCACGCCTGATTCATCTTGAATAAGGTCAGTCGTTTCACATTTCCGGTGGACAAGCGGGTTATCCTTGGGGTAACGATGGCCCCCGCCGCACTGAACACCCGCTCTGATGCCACACTACTGGCCGGGCAGGACAGCTTCTCCACTGCAAACTCGGCAAAATGCGGACACACATCCAGTTTGGCTGCCCAGTAGTCCAGCGGATCTTCTAACTGGGGTGGCAGAGTGCTGTCCAAGTAGGCCACCACCTGTTGGTTCAGGGTCTGCTCCAGGTCCTGCTGCTGCTGCTGCTGGCGAGTGCCCTCCTCACTAGACGGGTGAAGGGAGCTGCTCATCAGTGACTCCAGACTTAGATTGTTGCTGATGGAGCTGGTGCTGTTCCTACCCCCCCCCCCCCCACTTCCCACAGCAGCCACGGCAATGGTACGTGAGCGCTGAGGAACCCCCCGGTCAGACCTGTCAGAGGATGGACAATGCCGCACATAGGCAGCAGCCAACTGACTACGGAGGGTTTCTCTATAGTATTTGAGTTTGACCTCCCTCTCAACAGCTGGGAAAAAGGCTCCCATTTTGGACCGGTAGCGAGGGTTCCTATTGAGAGCCAGAAGGGTCATCCCTTCTGGCTGGATGGTGGACTATTCTCGGCATGTCACTAGGGCCAGGCAAATCAGCATGCTGCGGGGGACATCTGGCACAAGTGACTTTAAAAGGGGGGGACTCTCTGCCACCATGCCACTGTATACTGCCACGGGTGCTTGCAGGTCATCTGCCTCGTCTTCCTTGCTCCTGTCATTTGGGTAGAAAAATAACACTCATTTCACCAGACCTATTGCTTCTGCTCCAATGTTCCTTTCCTCCTCCCTCCCATTTCAGTCCCCAACGGACTCATGTCTGGCCACGGAGATGTAGTTGCCCACGTCTTCCAGTCCTGCACAGGACCCTGTTTTGTAGCATTTGTTCCAGGACATTTGAACTCTACCTAACCCAGCAGTGGAATGACTTTATTCTACCCCCGTAGTCCTGGCGACTGACATGTAACCATTGGGCCTCCTCAAATTGCCTCAACAAACAAACGGCAGGTTGTTCACGCATGAGCTGCCCACTGGATGACATCAAAGTTACCACAGGGAGGTTACTCCTGTACCGCCTGGTTTACATCAAAAAATTCGTTAATGCCCTCTCTGTTCATACAATCTGTCCACATGTTGCAGGCTGGAATTCCATCTGGTGGAAACCTGGCATTATTCTGCGTGTGTTGGGGCAGGTCGTTCTGCCGCTGCAAACTCGTGGAGGGTGTTGCCTGGGCTTTTGTAGGAATGGTTGAAAGTGCATGCACAGTTTCCTGGCCAATTTTAAGAATTCTGAAGATCGGTGGGAAGGGACTTCAGGAACCTTTTCACGACCAGATTGAACAAGTGCGCCATGCAGGGCGCATGGACCATCCCTCCTCGGTGCAACGAGGTCACCATGTTCCTCCCATTGTCGAGGCTCACCGAGGCAAGCCAGGTGTAGAACTGTGTGAAACCGCTGTGCCCTACACGTTTGGTATGGATGGGAGGCAGCACTGTGGAGGCTAGATGGTGGTGGTGGTGGTGGAGGAGAGGAGGTGGCAGACATTGCACACAGGAGTGCCAGCTTTTGACAGCGAGGGTGAGAAAGCGGCGTCTCTCGTGGGACCGCGCGGCGCATGATGTTGTTCTGTTACGGATAGTATTGTCTCATGGTGGATCGTTTGGTTGTACTGTAGGCTATTACTAGCAACCCAGTGTTGTTGGTGCTCCGATAACCGCAGCGGAGTAGTACTGCTCTCGAATATTAAAGTACTGGCCCTGGACCGTTACCGTGACTACAATCTATTGAGGCATGCTGTGGGTGGGACCAAGCTCTCGCGTGATAGTAGCTGTTGAGTCAGCTCATAATACGCAGAACAACAGAATTGATAGGCTGAAAGGGTTGCTGGCAGCATACCAATTCTAGTGCATCAGTGAGCCATATTTGGTGATCACCAGCGCGAGGGAAGTGTAGCCTGTAGATGGGCCATCTAGAGACTAACGGGTATGAGTAATGGTTGCTCTGCAGAGGTCAAAGGCGGTATTGCGATGCGATACGGAGGAGTTGGCACTCGGGACCGTCCAGGACATCTTGCTGGTGCGTGGAGCAGAGTAGCCCGGGATTGTAAATGCGTGATGCCACATCTGTCAATCGGTAGAACGCAGAATAATGCTTCAAGCAGATGAATTTTTTGTTCGCCATGCAACATTTAGTAACATGCACTATTTAATGGACATGATTTGCGAGAGCTTTGCTGTACATATGTGTATAAATGTATGTGTTTCTATGTGTGCTATTTAGTATGTCTGCTATGTGAGTGATAACTTGTATGACATGAGTGTAGTAGAGCTGTACACGTATAAACGTAGGGGTGGTGAAATCGATAATAGTAGTACTATCTCTCTGAAGTGTGCATGTGATATGAATGTACGCACATGTGCTGTGTTAATCATTAAGATATATATCACTCTAGACAGCACTCACGCAATAGTTGAATGTAAATGCGCGCTCTAAATGCCCGTAGCTGACTCCCCCTTGCGAGTGCAGGTAAAAGATAGCCACGTCGGCTTCTCTGCCGCCACGCAGAGGCGGTACGAGAGTGGTAAATTGCCACGTCTCTCCCCCGCAGAGGGCGGTAAATCCCGTCTCTCCCCGAGAGGCGGTAAAATTTGCCCGACAAACTGCTGCGTGGCTATCCCTCCGCATCGGAGGCTTGGTAAATCGCTAAGTTGCTGTCTCTGCCCCTTTCGCAGAGGCGGTGAATATGCTCTCCGTCTCTCCCACACGCAGGCTGCGAGCGGTCATACATATGATTTGCCACGTTACCGATGATCGCCCGCCGCAGAGATGCGGAGTGTAACTGTGCCCCGAGGCGCGCAACGCACGATCGGAGTAGGCGGCATAATGCGCCCCGTCTCTCCTCGCCGTCAGAGGACTAGTGGTAAATCGACGTCCGATGAAGTGCATCACCCGTCAGCAGGCGGTGAAATGCCCCGTCAGTATTCCCACGCAGGAGCGCGGTGTGAAATGCACGCTCGTCGCTTTCCTGCACGTGTGCAACGGCGTAGACATGATCCCATAACAAGGGATCACTGCATCCCCCGCGTAGCGCCTCGGCTGGGAAGCTGCACCCTCAGTAGACCATTGCCCGTCATCTCCCTCGTACCTCGTACAAGGGGGAAGTGTAGTGAACTGCGCCCTGGTGTCGGCTCTCCCCCGTAGAGATATAGGCGTGTAGTTAACTGACAGATCAACTGAGTTCTCTTCACCACATCGGCGAGAGTTGCTGGTGATAACTGCCCGTCTCTACCCCGCAGAGGCAGTAAAATGCCCGGTCTCTCCTACCCGCAGAGGCAGTAAGTGCCCCGTCTCTCCCCGTAATAGGAGGCAGTCAAATGGCCCCGTTCTCTCCCCGTAGAGGCAGTAAGATGCGGCCGTCTGTCTCCAGCGTGAGTGTGCTGTCAGAGATGCTGTTGTATAGAATGCCCTCTCGTCGCCGCTATTTCTGAGTTCTTCCTCTATATGAGGCGGTAAAGTGCTCTAATCGCGCGATCTGACTCCCATGGTAGTATGCCAGGTGAGTATTGCGCCGCCGTCGTGCTCACCGCCCGTAGAGGCTGCAGTATAGAACATGTTCTCCTATCGATCCGTCGTGCGCCCCGATCTGCTAAGGCTCAGGTATTTCACTTGCTCCCGGTCTCGCTCCCCATCGTTTAAGAGGAGACGACGCTGAACTGTCTCACGTCTCCTCTAACAACATCATGTAAATAGAGTGTAGAGCACTGAGAGGAATTGTTTGTAAATGTCGCGCCCTGATATCGTGTCCTCTTCTTGCGCTAGATTTGAGAGCTCGGCTAAATGGACCGGTCTCAATCGCGCACCTAAAGCGCGTGTTGAAGTGCTGGTAAATGCCTCCGTGCTGATCAAATGTCACATCAACTGTAAGACCAGTACGGTTTTTTGGTCGCAACATGCCACACGTCTTCTCTCCCTGATAGTTTTGGGCTTTGTTTGGGTAGAGTAGCCGCTCCCGATATCTGTCACCACACAGCGAAGCTCGTGTTGTATACATGCCATAGTTTAGTGTCCTGTCCTGGTTGATGGGCTGGTATAATGCTCCAGTACTCAGACCCACAGTTATCAGCTCGGCGGTAACAGATGCCCCGTCTCTCCCCTGTAGATGCAGTAAATGAGCCGATCTCTGCTGAGTAGAAAAATGCTCAGTCCAACTGTTTCAGTCGTCAATGGACTGTTACTGCACTCAACTTGCTGATCTCTAACAAGGAGCTTAAAGAGAACCTGTCCCATAGTTTATACCCCCCTTGCTGAGGACATCACAAGCCAGTGTCAGACCTGCTGTTCCCAGCACTTGTGTTCTTATTCTGTAAGATGCTGGAGTTTTCGTGTTTTTAATGCTCAAATCTGCAGTTTTCAGCCAGAAAAGAGTCAACTGAGGGCAAGTTTTTTTCAAACCCCGCCCACCTGTAGGCTAAGCCCCGCCTCACATCAACTGACGCAAAAACATATTACTTTGGTATAGTTAGAAAACATGTGATAACTGCCATGGTGTGGGGCTAGCCTTTGGTGGGCTGGGCTTAACACCTTGCTATGAATAAGATTTGAGGGGGTAAATGCTCTTAAAACTCGCGCATCTTACAGAAATAAGGACCCAGCGGCTGGCAAAACAGCAGGTCTGGACACTGGCTCGTGCTGCCTCAGCAAGGGGTGGCATAATCATACGTGTGGACAGGTTATACTTTATTGGCAAACAATTCCCAAACAGGTTGTTTGATCCCTGAATAGACCATACATTTAGGGGATCAATGTGAATTGGATTTAACCGTCCTCCTCATCCTGCTGTTCACAGTTATGACATCATGAGAGCAAGACAACATCCTTACAATGGATCGCAGGACCTCGCCATTGCGCAGGCTTAATGCAGGATGCTCTCAGACGGAAGTGGCACTGAGATTAGAGTGTACCTCGCAGATGTCATCAGCAGGAGTTGTATCGTGAGGATACAGAGAGACTGAAGAGTCACAGAAAGGCAAAGTAGTGGACGTCCTCTGGATCCATTCACACACCGATGAGCGCTTCATTGTAAGCAATGCCCTGCGGAGCGGAGATGATGGCCGCACAAACTCCAGGCAGTTTTAAGGGCGGTTGAGAGACGACTTAATATTGGTTTTGTTTTAGCGATTGCCTCTGTAGTAGATATAGTAGCCTCAGTTTAGGGGAAATACATCACTTGTACTGATTGCAGACCTAACTTAACCAGCAGCTCCCGCAATTACAGAGTCCCAGTGGTCACTACACCACGAACCTATTTGTATATACAGCCATCGAAAAGGCAGGGATGGTCATAAACCGTCCCTGCCTTCTCCCTGAAGAGCCAGGCTGCAGCTGACAGCCGGCTCTCCACCCGCACAATTCGTTCCAGAACGTCCGTGTAGAGCAGTGTTTCTCAACTCCAGTCCTCAGGACCCACCAACGGGTCATGTTTTCAGGATCTCCCCCAGATGCACTGTCCTTTTAAAGATATCCCTGTGCGAAAGCACCCACCAGAAAGATATCACCTGTGCAAATGCACCACCAAAACGTATCACCTGTGCAGAAAGCACCGACCAAAACGATATCACCTGTGCAGAAAGCACCCCCCAAAACGATATCACTGGTGCAGAATGCACCGACCATAACGATATCACCTTGCAGAATGCACCGTCCATACGGATATCACCTGTGCAGAATGCACCGACCATAACGATATCACCTGTGCAGAATGCACCGACCAAAACGATATCACCTGTGCAGAATGCACCGACCATAACGATATCACCTGTGCAGAATGCACCGTCCATAACGATATCACCTGTGCAGAATGCACCGACCATAATGATATCACCTGTGTAGAATGCACTGTCCATACTGATATCACCTGTGCAGAATGCACTGACCGTAATGATATCACCTGCGCAGAATGCACCGTCCATAATGATATCACCTGTGCAGGATGCACCGACCATAATGATATCACCTGTGCAGAATGCACTGGCCGTAATGATATCACCTGTGCAGAATGCACCGACCACAATGATATCCTCTGTGCGCAATGCACCGACCATAATGATATCACCTGTGCAGAATGCACTGACCATAATGATATCACCTGTGCAGAATGCACCGACCATAATGATATCACCTGTGCAGAACGCACCGACCATAATGATATCACCTGTTGCAAAAATGCACCGTCCATAATGATATCACCCTTGCAGAATCCCGCTGACCATAATGATATCCCCCTGTGCAGAATGCACCGTCCATAATGATATCACCTGTGCAGAATGCACCGACCATAAATGAAAACACCTGTGCAAAAATGCGCTGTCCATAATGATATCACCTGTGCAGAATGCACTGACCATAATGCTATCACCTGTGGAGAATACACTAACAGTAAGCCCGTGTTCACACGGCTTATTCAAGCTGTAATTGCAACCCGGTTTTGCGCTCGCAATTCCGGCTTGAAAAGGGGCGGGTGAGGGGCGCGGCCCCCCAAAGCCCCATAACTTGCATTACCCACGGCGCGTATTGCGCCTGGATAATGTGCATGTCACTTTCTCCCCCTCGGCGTATTGCCGAGCGGGGGGAGCGAGGAATCCACTGTTCTCTATGAGACCGGTGTATTCCCGTAATTACGGCGCGGATTGGCGCCGTACTGCAGCGCAAATCCAGCGCGCAGTACGGCGCCAAGCCGCGGCCAAATAAGCCGTGTGAACGGCCCCTAATGATATCACCTGTGCAGAATGCACCGACCGTAACGATATCGCCTGGCAAAAAGCACCGGACCGAACGATATCGCCTGTGCAGAATGCACCGACCGTAACGATATCGCCTGTGCAGAATGCACCGACCGTAACGATATCACCTGTGCAGAATGCACCGACCAAAACGATATCACCTGTGCAGAATGCACCGACCAAAACGATATCACCTGTGCAGAATGCACCGACCAAAACGATATCACCTGTGCAGAATGCACAGTCCATAACGATATCGCCTGTGCAGAATGCACCGACCGTAACGATATCGCCTGTGCAGAATGCACCGACAGTAACGATATCACCTGTGCAGAATGCACCGACATTTAACGCTATCCCCTGTGCAGAATGCACCGACCGTAACGATTCCCCTGTGCAGAAGCACCGCCCGTAACGATATAAACCTGTGCAAAAATGCCCCGACAGTAACGAAAATCCCCTGTGCAGAATGCACCGACACTAACGATATCACCTGTGCAGAATGCACCGACCGTAACGATTCCCCTGTGCAGAATGCACCGACCTTTAAACGATATCACCGTGCAGATGCACCGCCCGAAAAGATATCACCTGTGCAGAATGCACCGACCGTAACGATATCACCTGTGCAGAATGCACCGACCGTAACGATATCACCTGTGCAGAATGCACCGACCGTAACGATATCACCTGTGCAGAATGCACCGTCCATAACGATATCACCTGTGCAGAATGCCCCGACCGAAACGCTTTTCACCTGTCCCAGAATGCACCGACCATAACGTATCCCCTTGTGCAGAATGCACCGTCCATAACGATATCACCTGTACAGAATGCACCGTCCATAACGATATCACCTGTACAGAATGCACCGTCCATAGCGATATCACCTGTGCAGAATGCACCGTCCATAGCGATATCACCTGTGCAGAATGCACCGTCCATAGCGATATCACCTGTGCAATGCATCGTCCATAACGATATCACCTGTGCAGAATGAAACCGACCGAAAAGATATCACCTGTGCGGGTATGCACCGCCCATAACCATATCACCTGTGCAGAATGCACCGACCATAGCGATATCACCTGTGCAGAATGCACCGTCCATAGCGATATCACCTGTGCGAATGCACCGTTCCTTAGCGATATCACCTGTGGCAGAATGCACCGTCCATAGCGATATCACCTGTGCAGAATGCACCGTCCATAGCGATTTCACCTGTGGCAGAATGCACCCGTATTGCGATATCACCCTGTGCAGAATGCACCGTCCATAGCGATATAAACCTGTGCAGAATCACCGACCGTAACGATATCACCTGTGCAGAATGCACCGTCCATATCGATATCAACTGTGCAGAATGCACCGTACATAACGATATCACCTGTGCAGAATGCACCGTCCATATCGATATCACCTGTGCAGAATGCACCGTCCATAGCGATATCACCTGTGCAAAATTTGCACCGTCCATGCGATATCCACCTGTGCAGAATGCACACGTCCATAACGATATCACCTTTTGCAGACTGCACCGTCCATAACGATATCACCTGTGCAGACTGCACCGTCCATAACGATATCACCTGTGCAGATTGCACCGTCCATAACGATATCACCTGTGCAGACTGCACCGTCCATAACGATATCACCTGTGCAGAATGGACCGACCATAACGATATCACCTGTGCAGAATGCACCGACCGTAACGCTATCGCCTGTGCAGAATGCACCGACCGTAACGCTATCGCCTGTGCAGAATGCACCGACCGTAACGCTATCGCCTGTGCAGAATGCACCGTCCATAGCGATATCACCTGTGCAGAATGCACCGTCCATAGCGATATCACCTGTGCAGAATGCACCGACCATAACATATCACTGTGCAGAATGGACCGACCATAACGATATCGCCTGTGCAGAATGCACCGACCGTAAGCTATCACCTGTTCAGAATGCACCGTCCTTAACGCTATCACCTGTGCAGAATGCACCGACCATAACGATATCACCTGTGCAGAATGCACCGACTAACGATATCACCTGTGCAGAATGCACCGACCATAACGATATCACCTGTGCAGAAGGCACCGACCATAATGATATCACCTGTGCAGAAGGCACCGACCATAATGATATCACCTGTACAGAATGCACCGTCCATAACGCTATCGCCTGTGCAGAATGCACCGACCGTAACGCTATCACCTGTGCAGAATGCACCGACCGTAACGCTATCACCTGTGCAGAATGCACCGACTAACGATATCACCTGTGCAGAATGCACCGACCATAACGATATCACCTTTTGCGAAGGCCCACCGACCATAAACGATATCACCTGTGAGAATGCACGACCATAAGATATCACCTGTACAGAATGCACCGTCCATAACGAGATCACCTGTGCAGAATGCACCGACCATAACGATATCACCTGTGCAGAATGCACCGTCCATAGCGATATCACCTGTGCAGAATGCACCGTCCATAGCGATATCACCTGTGCAGAATCCCACCGACCATAAACGATATCACCTGTGCAGAATGGACCGACCATAACGATATCGCCTGTGCAGAATGCACCGACCGTAACGCTATCACCTGTGCAGAATGCACCGACCGTAACGCTATCACCTGTGCAGAATGCACCGACCATAACGATATCACCTGTGCAGAATGCACCGACTAAACGATATCCCCTTGTGCAGAATGCACCGACCATAACGATATAAACCTGTGCAGAAGGCACGACCATAATAAATATCACTGTGCAGAAGGAAACCGACCATAAGATATCCCCTTGTACAGAATGCACCGTCCATAACGCTATCGCCTGTGCAGAATGCACCGACCGTACGCTATCACCTGTGCAGAATGCACCGACCGTAAACGCTATCAACTGTTGCAGAATGCACCGACTAAGATATCACCTGTGCAGAATGCCCCGACCATAACGATATAATCACCTTGCAGAAGGCACCGACCATAACGATATCCCCTGTGCAGAATGCACCCGACCATAACGATATCACATTTGGGGCAGAATGCACCGTCCATAACGAGATCACCTGTACAGAATGCACCGTCCATAACGAGATCACCTGTGCAGAATGCACCGACCATAACGATATCACCTGTGCAACACTGAGGAAATCCTGAAAACTTGGCCTGTTGGTGGGTCTTGAGGACTGGAGTTGAGAAACTCTGGTGTAGAGAAACAACCACCGCCCGGAACGTTTGTCTTCTATGGGGTTCAGAAAATCGTCCTGTGAAATACATAGTCCAATCTCCTGACCCGTGTTACAGAGCAGGAGGCGCTGAAGAGGTGCGGACGACGTGCAGAAATAAAAAGACGGCACATTTTTAGACTATTTTTCTACAATTTTTTCTTGTAATATTTAATTTTGCCTATTTTCTTCAGTGTAAAGAGCTGCATTTTTTTGTACATAAAAAACAGCTGTCAATCACTGATAAGGCCCGCCCACTGGACTCCTAAACTCAGAATAAGCAGGGATTCCCAAACACAAAATTACAAGTGTGATTTTCCCCCACAATTAAAGGGCTATTATGTTATCAATTTAAACATTTAGGCAAAAGTACATAAAGACTTTTACTAAATACATTGCCCTTCTGATTTTGCATTTCGTTGTAGTTCGGAGTAGATTTTATCTCTTGCCTTTGTACACAAGCTTCACTAGTTACCAGCTATTTCTCTATATTCTTACAGGCTGCAGCAGTGGTCCAGATGGTGACATCACTCCCTGCTGTGTTTCTTGTCTTCAAGACAAACTTGTTTACATTACTTACTGACAAGCTTTGACCCTTTACAGCTCTGTAGCACTACAGTTTACAAACTTCCTGCATTCATGTCACTGTAAGAGGAATAGCAGAGACAACATGTCATTCACTGCTATAGACCCACCCACAGCCTGTCCAGGAAGTGGGAGCCTGAAGCAGTAGACCCACCCACAGCCTGACCAGGAAGTGCGAGTCTGAAGCTGTAGACCCGCCCAGAGTCAGACCAGGAAGTGCCAGTCGGAAGCTGTATACCCGCCCACCGCCTGACCAGGAAAATGGGAGTCGGAAGCTGTAGACCCGCCCACAGCCTGACCAGGAAGTGCGAGTCTGAAGCTGTAGACCCACCCGGAGCCTGACCAGGAAGTGCGAGTCTGAAGCTGTAGACCCGCCCGGAGCCTGACCAGGAAGTGCGAGTCTGAAGCTGTAGACCCGCCCGGAGCCTGACCAGGAAGTGCGAGTCTGAAGCTGTAGACCCGCCCAGAGTCTGACCAGGAAGTGTGAGTCTGAAGCTGTAGACCCGCCCGGAGTCTGACCAGGAAGTGCGAGTCATAAGCTGTAGACCCGCCCACCGCCTGACCAGGAAGTGCGAGTCTGAAGCTGTAGACCCGCCCACCGCCTGACCAGGAAGTGCGAGTCTGAAGCTGTAGACCCGCCCAGAGGCTGACCAGGAAGTGCGAGTCTTGAAGCTGTAGACCCGCCCGGAGTCCTGACCAGGAAGTCGAGTCATAAGCTGTAGACCCGCCCACCGCCTGACCAGGAAGTGCGAGTCTGAAGCTGTAGACCCGCCCCCCGACTGACCAGGAACTGCGAGTCCGAATCTGTAGAACCCCCCACCGCCAGACCAGGAAGTGCGAGTCTGAAGCTGTAGACCCGCCCACCGCCTGACCAGGAAGTGCGAGTCTGAAGCTGTAGACCCGCCCACCGCCCTGACCAGGAAGTGCGAGTCTGAAGCTGTAGACCCGCCCACCGCCTGACCAGGAAGTGCGAGTCTGAAGCTGTAGACCCGCCCACCGCCTGACCAGGAAGTGCGAGTCTGAAGCTGTAGACCCGCCCACCGCCTGACCAGGAAGTGCGAGTCTTAAGCTGTAGACCCGCCCCCCGCCTGAACAGGAAAATGGGAGCCGGAAGCTGTAGACCCGCCCCCAGCCTGACCAGGAAGTGGGAGCCGGAAGCTGTAGACCCGCCCCCAGCCTGACCAGGAAGTGGGAGCCGGAAGCAGTAGAACCACCCACAGCCTGACCAGGAAGTAGGAGCCTGAAGCAGTAGAACCACCCACAGCCTGACCAGGAAGTGGGAGCCGGAAGCTGTAGACCCACCCACAGCCTGACCAGGAATTGCGAGTCTGAAGCTGTAGACCCGCCCACCGCCTGACCAGGAAAATGGGAGCCGGAAGCTGTAGACCCGCCCACAGCCTGACCAGGAAGTGGGAGCCGGAAGCTGTAGTCCTGCCCACAGCCTGAC
The DNA here is from genome assembly GCA_025379985.1 of Phyllomedusa bahiana. Taxonomy (NCBI): domain Eukaryota; kingdom Metazoa; phylum Chordata; class Amphibia; order Anura; family Hylidae; genus Phyllomedusa; species Phyllomedusa bahiana. The sequence goes on from JAODAL010030599.1 coordinate 39,497, forward strand.
CAGGAAGTGGGAGCCTGAAGCAGTAGAACCACCCACAGCCTGACCAAGAAGTGTGAGTCTGTAGCTGGCTGTAGCTCTATAAAACAGCATGGTGAGACAACGCCTTTAATCTGCTCAGATCCTCTGGCTCTATAACATGGGACCTGCAGATGGAACTGTATTCTCAATGTGAAGGGTTCTCCTTAAAAAGCAATAGAAAGCAATAAAATTGGGAAGGAGAGGTCATACTGTATATGAAACTACCAGAGGTCAACATTCAGAGAAAAACCTACTATTTGGCTGAATCTGACAGCTGGTATTCCCGTCGCCGGTCGTAGCACTCCTGGATCCCGGGGTCGTTCCACAGGTTTTTGATTGCATTGATATATGGCTGTTCAAAAGTGCAAACCCTTTCCACGTCCACTTCTCGTACAAGTAACGCGTTCGCCTGGAGAGAAAAACAGAAGGGAGGAAGTGGTCAAGGCAAGACTCGTAACGCTCAACAGACTGGGACCGGAGGAGAGGACCACACAAGAACAACGCTCAACAGACTGGGACCGGAGGAGAGGACCCACACAAGAACAAACGCTCAACAGACTGGGACCGGAGGAGAGGACCACACAAGAACAACGCTCAACAGACTGGGACCGGAGGAGAGGACCACACAAGAACAACGCTCAACAGACTGGGACCGGAGGAGAGGACCACACAAGAACAACGCTCAACAGACTGGGACCGGAGGAGAGGACCACACAAGAACAACGCTCAACAGACTAGGACTGGAGAGGACCACACAAGAACAACGCTCAACAGACTGGGACCGGAGGAGAGGAACCACACAAAGGGAAAAACACAAAAACGCTCAACAGACTGGGACCGGAGGAGAGGACCACACAAGAACAACGCTCAACAGACTGGGACCGGAGGAGAGGACCACACAAGAACAACGCTCAACAGACTGGGACCGGAGGAGAGGACCACACAAGAACAACGCTCAACAGACTGGGACCGGAGGAGAGGACCACACAAGAACAACGCTCAACAGACTGGGACCGGAGGAGAGGACCACACAAGAACAACGCTCAACAGACTGGGACCGGAGGAGAGGACCACACAAGAACAACGCTCAACAGACTGGGACCGGAGGAGAGGACCACACAAGAACAAAGCTCAACAGACTGGGACCGGAGGAGAGGACCACACAAGAACAAAGCTCAACAGACTGGGACCGGAGGAGAGGACCACACATGAACAAAGCTCAACAGACTGGGACCGGAGGAGAGGACCACACAAGAACAAAGCTCAACAGACTGGACCGGAGGAGAGGACCACACAAGAACAAAGCTCAACAGACTGTGACCGGAGGAGAGGACCACACAAGAACAAAGCTCAACAGACTGGGACCGGAGGAGAGGACCACACAAGAACAAAGCTCAACAGACTGGGACCGGAGGAGAGGACCACACAAGAACAAAGCTCAACAGACTGGGACCGGAGGAGAGGACCACACAAGAACAAAGCTCAACAGACTGGGACCGGAGGAGAGGACCACACAAGAACAAAGCTCAACAGACTGGGACCGGAGGAGAGGACCACAACAAGAACAAAGCTCAACAGACTGGGACCGGAGGAGAGGACCACACAAGAACAAAGCTCACCACACTGGGACCGGAGGACAGGACATCACATGAACATTGCGCACCAGACTGGGACCGGAGGAGAGGACCACACAAGAACAAAGCTCAACAGACTGGGACCGGAGGAGAGGACCACACAAGAACAAAGCTCAACAGACTGGGACCGGAGAGGACCACACAAGAACAAAGCTCAACAGACTGGGACCGGAGGAGAGGACCACACAAGAACAAAGCTCAACAGACTGGGACCGGAGGAGAGGACCACACAAGAACAAAGCTCAACAGACTGGGACCGGAGGAGAGGACCACACAAGAACAACGCTCAACAGCCTGGTCCCGGAGAGGACCACACAAGAACAACGCTCAACAGACTGGGACCGGAGGAGAGGACCACACAAGAACAAAGCTCAACAGACTGGGACCGGAGGAGAGGACCACACAAGAACAAAGCTCAACAGACTGGGACCGGAGGAGAGGACCACACAAGAACAAAGCTCAACAGACTGGGACCGGAGGAGAGGACCACACAAGAACAACGCTCAACAGACTGGGCCCGGAGAAGACCACACAAGAACAACGCTCAACAGCCTGGTCCCGGAGAGGACCACACAAGAACAACGCTCAACAGACTGGGAGAGGAGAGGACCACACAAGAACAACGCTCAACAGCCTGGGACCGGAGAGGACCACACAAGAACAACGCTCAACAGCCTGGTCCCGGAGAGGACCACACAAGAACAACGCTCAACAGACTGGGAGAGGAGAGGACCACACAAGAACAACGCTCAACAGACTAGGCCTGGAGAGGACCACACAAGAACAACGCTCAACAGACTGGGAGAGGAGAGGACCACACAAGAACAACGCTCAACAGACTTGGCCTGGAGAGGACCACACAAGAACAACGCTCAACAGACTGGGAGAGGAGAAGACCACACAAGAACAACGCTCGACAGACTGTGAGAGGAGAGAACCACACAAGAACAACGCTCGACAGACTAGGCCTGGAGAGGACCACACAAGAACAACGCTCGACAGACTAGGCCTGGAGAGGACCACACAAGAACAACGCTCGACAGACTAGGCCTGGAGAGGACCACACAAGAACAAAGCTCGACAGACTAGGCCAGGAGCGGACCACACAAGAACAACGCTCAACAGACTGGGACCGGAGAGGACCACACAAGAACAACGCTCAACAGACTGGGACCGGAGAGGACCACACAAGAACAACGCTCAACAGACTGGGCCCGGAGAAGACCACACAAGAAAAACGCTCAACAGACTGGGCCCGGAGAAGACCACCGCTCAACAGACTTGGCTCGGAGAGGACAACACAAGAACAACGCTCAACAGACTGGGACCGGAGGAGAACGCACAAAAACACCGCTCAACAGACTGGGCCCAGAGAAGACCACCGATCAACATCCTGGGCTCGGAGAGGACCACACAAGAACAACGCTCAACAGCCTGGGACCGGAGAGGACCACACAAGAACAACGCTCAGACTAGGCCTGGAGAGGACCACACAAGAACAACGCTCAACAGATTAGGCCTGGAGAGGACCACACAAGAACAACGCTCAACAGACTAGGCCTGGTGAGGACCACACATGAACAACGCTCATCAGTGTTGTTGAGGAGATGACCACACAAGAACAACGCTCAACCGACTAGGCCTGGAGAGGACCACACAAGAACAACGCTCAACAGACTAGGCCTGGAGAGGACCACACAAGAACAACGCTCAACAGACTAGGCCTGGAGAGGACCACACAAGAACAACGCTCAACAGACTAGGCCTGGAGAGGACCACACAAGAACAACGCTCAACAGACTAGGCCTGGAGAGGACCACACAAGAACAACGCTCAACAGACTAGGCCTGGAGAGGACCACACAAGAACAACGCTCAACAGACTCGGCTAGGAGACGACCACACAAGAACAACGCTCAACAGACTAGGCCTGGAGAGGACCACACAAGAACAACGCTCAACAGACTGGGAGAGGAGAAGACCACACAAGAACAACGCTCAACAGACTAGGCCTGGAGAGGACCACACAAGAACAACGCTCAACAGACTAGGCCTGGAGAGGACCACACAAGAACAACGCTCAACAGACTGGGCCCGGAGAAGACCACACAAGAACAACGCTCAACAGACTGGGCCCGGAGAAGACCACACAAGAACAACGCTCAACAGACTGGGCCCGGAGAAGACCACACAAGAACAACGCTCAACAGACTGGGCCCGGAGAAGACCACACAAGAACAACGCTCAACAGACTGGGCCCGGAGAAGACCACACAAGAACAACGCTCAACAGACTGGGCCCGGAGAGGACCACACAAGAACAACGCTCAACAGACTGGGCCCGGAGAAGACCACACAAGAACAACGCTCAACAGACTGGGCCCGGAGAAGACCACACAAGAACAACGCTCAACAGACTGGGCCCGGAGAAGACCACACAAGAACAACGCTCAACAGACTGGGCCCGGAGAAGACACACACAAGAACAACGCTCAACAGACTGGGCCCGGAGAAGACCACACAAGAACAACGCTCAACAGACTGGGCCCGGAGAAGACCACACAAGAACAACGCTCAACAGACTGGGCCCGGAGAAGACCACACAAGAACAACGCTCAACAGACTGGGCCCGGAGAAGACCACACAAGAACAACGCTCAGACTGGGCCCGGAGAAGACCACACAAGAACAACGCTCAACAGACTGGGCCTGGAGAGGACCACACAAGAACAACGCTCAACAGACTAGGACTGGAGAGGCCCACACAAGAACAACGCTCAACAGACTAGGCCTGGAGAGGACCACACAAGAACAACGCTCAACAGACTAGGCCTGGAGAGGACCACACAAGAACAACGCTCAACAGACTAGGCCTGGAGAGGACCAAACAAGAACAACGCTCAACAGACAGGGCCCAGAGAAGACCACCGCTCAACAGACTGGGCCTGGAGAGGACCACACAAGAACAACCCCCAACAGACTTGTACCGGAGCAGACCTCACAAGAACAACGCTCAACAGACTGGGCCTGGAGAAGACCACACAAGAACAACGCTCAACAGACTAGGCCTGGAGAGGACCACACAAGAACAACGCTCAACAGACTGGGCCCGGAGAAGACCACCGCTCAACAGACTGGGCTCGGAGAGGACAACACAAGAACAACGCTCAAACGCCTGGGCCCAGAGAGGACCACACAAGAACAACGCTCAACAGACTGGGCCCGGAGAGGACCACACAAGAACAACGCTCAACAGACTGGGTCCGGAGAAGACCACACAAGAACAACACTAAGACTGGGCCCGGAGAAGACGACACAAGAAAAATGCTCAAGCTTCCGCTTCTACAATTTTTAGAGATGTACAGAATCAACAGCAGTTTCATGGAGAACGAAGCCTCAAAATATTCGGAATTACCCAATATACTCCCATCAGTCACAGCGTCAAAACCTGCTATGGGCCTTATGTATGAAAGCTGTCTAAGCACAAGACTGTCCTTGTTACCTAGAGCGCACAGCCACCAATCAGAGCCCACAGCCACCAATCAGAGCCCAGCTATTATTTCATATAGTGCTCTGGAAAAATAAAAGCTTGGCCCTAATTGGTTGCTATGGGCAACAAGGACAGTCTTATGCTTTGACAATTTTCATACATAAGTCCCTGTGTATGTCGCCCTCATGCTCTGACCCAACAAGGACCGAACTCCCCACACCCCTGTGGTATTAGCGGCGGCTCCTGTAAGCTGCTTGGTGCGGCCTCCATGGATGGGACTTGTTCACCAGCTCATCCCATGGACCGAGATCCAGGAACTCTGGAGGCCAGGTCACCCCTTGCTCCCAAGGTTTCTACAAAACACTTCCTCCGCCATCTTGTATTCGCCGCCATGCATTCTGGAGAAATTTTTCCCCAAGTCAGTGACGCACCCGGCTATCCACATGATGCCAAGCCCCTCCCAAGCATAACATTGCCCCTCACACTGTCTCCGCCATATTGTCCTCTTGCCATCGTGCATTCAGACACCATCTCTTCCCCAGGCAAGTGACGCACCCGACCACCCACATGATGCCAGCCTCCAGCAGCTCCCCCTGATGTTATATGGAAGGAGGCGCTTTATCTGGATCAGTATCTGCTGCATTTTCCTCCATCTCCATTCTGTATTGGTGACATTTTGGGGCTTCAGAACCAGTTTTCCATTGGGTTATGGCCTCATCATAAAGTGTTTTTTTTCCGAAAACAACCACCTATTTTCCAAGTACATGGAAAAAACAACTTTCTAGTGACTCGCCACCCTCAGCGTGTCAATCTGGAGATCAAGGATCACACATACCTGTACTTTCATTCACAAACGGCAAGAAACTGCATTTCTATTTCCTAACGTGGAGTGTGAGCTGCATCTCATCACCGATAGTGGAACATGGATGTGACCTCTCAGACATGCTGGGGGATCAGTAACAACCTCTGTCCAGAGACTGACCTTCGCCTAAGTGGCAGGATTATTTTTATGTACACTGCTTTTGGCGGGATTTTCTGCTATAGTTAAAAGGGGTTGTCTCACTACAAGGATCGCTGCTTTTTAGGTTAAAAGATCTTGCAAAAACAAGTCACATTGCAATATTTGTCCATTAACCGTCCTACCTATTCCTAGATATCCCCTTTGTATGGGCTGCATCAGCCTCAGGTCGCTATAGCTACAGACCTGTTGAATTTCTCCCCCTGATAGGCTGCCAGCCCTGGTCGCTTATAGCTACAGAACTGTTCAATTTTCTCTGATAGGCTGCCAGCACTGGTTGGCTATAGCTACAGACCTGGCTCTACTGAGCCTAGTAGACACGCCCCTGAATTCAAAGAGAAACCATGAAAATAGGACTGAGGTGAGATGAATCAATGGAGTGAGATAACCCCCTGAAGGATATTCCACTGGCATCTGCTCTCAGTGCGTCTTACGTATGAAAATGGTCAGCAGTAAGATTGTCTTTGTTGCCCACAGAGACAAACCAGAGCCCCCACAGCCGCCGACCAGAGCCCCCACAGCCGCCGACCAGAGCCCCCACAGCCGCCGACCCGAGCCCCCCCCGCCGCCGACCAGGGCCCCCACAGCCGCCGACCAGTGCCCCCACAGCCGCCGACCAGTGCCCCCACAGCCGCCGACCAGAGCCCCCACAGCCGCCGACCAGAGCCCCCACAGCCGCCGACCAGAGCCCCCACAGCCGCCGACCAGAGCCCCCACAGCCGCCGACCAGAGCCCCCACAGCCGCCGACCAGAGCCCCCACAGCAGCCGACCAGAGCCCCCACAGCCGCCGACCAGAGCCCCCACAGCCCCCGACCAGAGCCCCCACAGCACCCGACCAGAGCCCCCCACAGCCGCCCACCAGAGCCCCCACCCGCCGACCAGAGCCCCCACAGCCGCCGACCAGAGCCCCACAGCCGCCCCCCAGAGCCCCAAAACCCCGCCGACCAGAGCCCCCACAGCCGCCGACCAGAGCCCCCACAGCCGCCGACCAGAGCCCCCACAGCCGCCGACCAGAGCCCCCACAGCCGCCGACCAGAGCCCCCCCAGCCGCCGCCCCGAGCCCCCACAGCCGCCGGCCAGAGCCCCACAGCCGCCGACCAGAGCCCCACAGCCGCCGGCCAGAGCCCCACAGCCGCCGGCCAGAGCCCACATCAGCCGACCAGAGCCCACAGCAGCCGACCAGAGCCCCCACAGCAGCCGACCAGAGCCCCCACAGCAGCCGACCAGAGCCCCCACAGCAGCCGACCAGAGCCCCCACAGCCGCCGACCAGAGCCCCCACAGCAGCCGACCAGAGCCCCCACAGCCGCCGACCAGAGCCCCCACAGCAGCCGACCAGAGCCCCCACAGCAACCGACCAGAGCCCCCACAGCAACCGACCAGAGCCCCCACAGAGCGACCAGAGCCCCACAGCAGCCGACCAGAGCCCCCACATCATCCTAACAGAGCCCCCACAGCAACCGAACAGAGCCCCACAGCAACCGGGCCAGAGCCCCCACAGCAACCGACCAGAGGGCCCCCCCAGCAACCGACCCGAGCCCCACAGCAACCGACCAGAGCCCCCACAGCAACCGACCAGAGCCCCCCTCAGCAACCGACCAGATCCCCCACAGCAAACCGACAGAGCCCCACAGCAACCGACCAGAGCCCCCACAGCAACCGACCGGGCCCTACAGCAACCGACCAGAGCCCCCACAGCAACCCACCAGAGCCCCCACAGCACCGACCCAGAGCCCCCACAGCAACCGACCAAGCCCCACAGCAACCGACCAGAGCCCCCACAGCAACCGACCAGAGCCCCCACAGCCGCCGACCAGAGCCCACGCAACCGACCCGAGCCCCCACAGCAACCGACCAGAGCCCCACAGCAACGACCAGAGCCCCCACAGCCGCCGACCAGAGCCCCCACAGCAACCGACCAGGGCCCCCACAGCAACCGACCAGGGCCCCCACAGCAACCGACCAGGGCCCCCACAGCAACCGACCGGGGCCCCACACAACCGCCAGGGCCCCCCCAGCAACCGACCAGGGCCCCCCCAGCAACCGACCAGGGCCCCCACCAACCCACCAGAGCCCCCACAGCCACCGACCAGAACCCCACAGCCACCGACCAGAGCCCCCACAGCAACCGACCAGAGCCCCCACAGCAACCGACCAGAGCCCCCCCAGCAACCGACCAGAGCCCCACAGCAACCGACCAGAGCCCCCACAGCAACCGACCAGAGCCCCCACAGCAACCGACCAGAGCCCCCACAGCAACCGACCAGAGCCCCCACAGCAACCGACCAGAGCCCCCACAGCCGCCGACCAGAGCCCCCACAGCCGCCGACCAGAGCCCCCACAGCCGCCGACCAGAGCCCCCACAGGCCGCGACCAGAGCCCCCACAGCAAACCGACCAGAGCCCCCACAGCAACCGACCAGACCCCCACAGCAAACCGACCAGAAACCCCACAGCAACCGACCAGAGCCCCCACGCAACGACCAGAGCCCCCACAGCAACCGACCAGAGCCCCCACAGCACCCGACCCGAGCCCCCACAGCAACCCACCAGAGCCCCACAGCAACCGACCAGAGCCCCCCAGCAACCGACCGACCCCACAGCAACCGACCATAGCCCCAGCAACCGACCAGAGCCCCCCCCAGCAACCGACCAGAGCCCAGCTTTCATTTCAGATATCGCTCTTGAACAATGAAAGCTGAGCTCCAATTTGGTTGCTGCAGATAGTCTCACTGCTGGACCGTTTTCACACACAAGGCCCAGTACGTTTCCCCCTCTCTCCAGTATACTGTTATGGTGGAGCACTGGCACCCTCGCTGTAATGTGCGGTATCTCCTGCAGGTCTTACCTTGTTTTGCTCACACTTATAGAGGATTTTCAATGTGTCCATGGCACGGATCATAGACTGCATGGCAGTAAAGATTTTTCTGATAGACCAGCTTGGTAAAGCCTTTTTGTCTTCTTCCGAGTAGCCGGAAACCATGGATTTTCTCATCTGTTTGATGAAAGTGCTTTTTCCCACTTTCTCCTGTACCTAGAAAACAAAAAATAGGAGTTAAAATGGGTTTCCCATCTGGGTGTTTCGCGAGCATGCGCTACCTCCCCCCTCCCTTCTAGCTTCAGGCTCCCACTTCCTGTTCAGGCTGTGGGTGGGTTTTACAACTTCAGGCTCCCACTTCCTGTTCAGGCTGTGGGTTTGGGTTTTAAAAGCTTCAGGCTCCCACTTTTCCCGTTCAGGCTGTGGGCGGTTCTACAGCGTCAGGCTCCCACTTCCTGTTCAGGCTGGTGGGCGGGTTCTACAAGGGGTCGGCTCCCACTTTCTGTTCAGGCTGTGGGCGGTTCTACAGCTTTAGACTCCCACTTTCTGTTCAGGCTGTGGGCGGATCTACAGCTTTAGGCTCCCACTTTCTGTTCAGGCTGTGGGAAGTTCTACAGCATCAGGCTCCCACTTTCTGTTCAGGCTTGTGGGCGGTTCTACAGCATCAGGCTCCCCACTTCCGTTCAGGCTTGTGGGCGGTTCTACACGTCAGGCTCCACTTTTCTGTTCAGGCTGTGGGAAGTTCTACAGCATCAGGCTCCCACTTTCTGTTCAGGCTGTGGGAGGTTCTACAGCATCAGGCTCCACTTTTTTGTTTAGGCTGTGGGAAGTTCTACAGCATTCAGGCTTCCCCCCCTTTTTTGTTCAGGCTGTGGGAAGTTCTACAGCTTCAGGTTCCAACTGTAGAATGACCTACATCTTTCCCCCCCTTGGTTGAACCCTGACAGAATTTGTCTTTTTTCCTCATTCACTTCTATGGAAGCCTCCCAAACACAGCCATATATAAAATATATCGCACACACTTGGCTGTATTTGGAGGCTTCCATAGAAGTGAATGAGGAAAAAAAAGAAATCTCTGTGATATAAAATATATATATATATATGCATCGAGCCCACCGTGCATTGGAGTGAGCGCCTTGCGGCCGTCCTCATTCTCTTCTAGGACCATTATATATATATTTGGGCCATAGAAGAGTGGAAAAAAGGGAAATCGT
>JAODAL010030600.1:0-49678 GCA_025379985.1 Phyllomedusa bahiana
AAAGGGTGGGGGCAAAATGTTTTGGGTGGAGTGTAGAAAAAGGGTTATTTTTTGGTAAGGAAATTTCTAAAGGATGGTTTTCAGGGGGCTTTAGGCAGTAGAGTGGGGAGAGTCTGAGGTGTTGGGGCAGTGATTTTCCAGAGTGGGGGGGAAGAACTCGAGGAGGTGATAAGGGAGAGCAGAGGAGAAGTCCTGTGAGGAGGGGAGAGTGCGTGAGGGGAGGTATCGATATTAAGGAGAGATGTATGGAGGGGAGAGGTTAGGGAGACCCTTATAGCTCAAGGTTGCTAGCCTGAACTGGATTCGCTGGGCAATTGGTAGCCAGTGAAGTAATTGGCGGAGGTGTAGTGAGGTGAATCGGAGTTAAGGATGGATTGGAGGGGAGCGAGGGTGCTAGATACCGATTACATATCATCTCAGCTGATTTTGTTTTCTATTGTAGATGTCTCAATTCTATTGTTTGTTTGGGGGCAGCCTTCTTTCCCAGCTGCTTTACAGCAGCTTTATGGACATACAAGCCCGTGAACAAAAGCGGGCCCATTTACTTCTATAGGAGAGTGTAGTGGGCATGCTCTGTGACCTGGAAAGAAGTCAGTGTGCAGGGAGGGGGAGCTGTTACCTCCTATTGTGCCTGGTTGATCCTATTATTTATACACTTTTGTGTCGCCTTTCAGTGTAATCCTGCCTGTGCTGATAATGAGGAGACTGCTGAGAACCGTTTTCTCTACAGAACAGGAAGTGTCAGACTATTATTAAGCCTAGTGACCAAAGTAAAAACTGCAGGATCCTTTAGGATTTAAAAAAAATTCTTAAACGTGTCTAACATGAATAGAACAGTAGGTCATTTTCTGATTCCTCCTTCCATTTTTATGAAAAATAACCTGTTCTCGCCTTTACAGCTGTCGCCGGAGCTCCGGTGTTCCCTGCCAGTCCATTAGCGGTGATGTCCCTTGCATTGCTGACCATGCGGCCCAGTCACTGCCACAGTGCTCTCTTCTCACCTGCACTCATCCTACGACATTAAAGGCGTGGTCTCACTACACTGATTCATCTTACCTAGGTCCTGTTTCATAGGTTTCACTTGTAATTTAGGGGTGGGATTACTGGCTGCCACTAGGATGCAGTAGAAGCCAGGTCTGTAGCTATAGCAACCAGTGCTGGCAGCCTATCATGAGAGACTGAACAGGTCTATAGCACCCAGTGATGGCAGCCTATCTGGATAGATCAAACAGGTCTTTATCTATAGCGACCGTAGGAGGTGATGCAGCCCATACAAGAGGGGATATCTTGGTATACGTAGTGTTTATGGTTGGCTCTAAACCTACCCCTGGCCTCTTAGAGGAATTTGCAGTATCCGCCCTGGTTTATGGTGGTAGTGAAAGTTTTTGTAATTAAAGCTGTGTTATAAATTGCATATCACAGATCTGCTTAATCTATAAAGCACAGTACAGAGATGATCATTAGTCACATTGCTCTCTGTGCTTACTGATTATCCTATCGGTATGTTTTTTGGGGTTTACGCACATTGTATCTAGGAACGCTGAGACGCACACGGTCTGTGGCGGCCGAATTTTTCTCTCACAACTGACATAACTTTAAGGCTATGTTCACACGGCTTAAAATGGGACGTATTTCAGTCCGTAGTGCACGAATTACGGCTGGAATATGCAGGGCCGCCGATAGGGCAGTACAACCGTTACTGCTGTACCGGGCCCGGGCGGTCTGTGAAGCCAGGGGGGGCCCGCCGCCGCCAGCAAGCTCCGCCCCCTTTAGCTTCACTGCGGCTCTCTCTTAATTGTATGCAGGTCCGTGCGACGCGCATACAATTAAGATGTACGGAGGAGCAGGGAGAGCTGTGCGTTCCCTGCCGTACATAGCTCTGCATGCGGCGCGGCGGAAGTGACGTCACCGCGCCGCCTGCCGCGCTTCCTATTCTCCGCGCCAAGCCTGCTGGTTTAGGCTTGGCGCGGACGGAGACGCCGGGGGAGCGCGGCCAGGTGAGTAAGTAGAATACAGAAGAAAAACAAACAAAGGGGGCGCACAATAGTGAAGTTTGTAAAAATTGCGGTAGATTAAAAATGTAGGTAAATGTGCTTACCTTCTGAGGTTGCGCTCGTATTATAGAGGCACAACTCTCATATGCGCTTGCGGGGCTTTTGGATGCCGTAGCCCGTATCACGGCGGCCGCTGGTCCTGTAGATTCCGGGGTTCAGGTGAACGCCGGATGGATATGGATAAGAGAATAAAATGGCGGACCCGACGCATGTGCAGTTATGAAAAAGCCGTAATTTTGACTTATAAAAATGTCTTTATTCTTAAAAGATGTAGGGGTGTATAACCCTCACACCATTAAAAACTCAGAACAATATAAAACCCGACGCGTTTCCTGCCGTATACCGGCACTTTTACCCTTGAAAAAGTGCCGGCATACGGCAGGAAAACACGTCGGGTTTTATATTGTTCTGAGTTTATAATGGTGTGAGGGTTATAACACCCCTACATCTTTTAAGAATAAAGACATTTTTATAAGTCAAAATTACGGCTTTTTCATAACTGCACGTGCGCCGGGTCCGCCATTTTATTCTCTTATCCAGGTGAGTAAGTAACTACAGGGGCCCGGGGGGAGGGGGGAGGAACATACAGCTAAGGGGGTACTACCGGGAGGGGGGGGGGGAAACTACAGCTAGAGGGGGCCCTGGATGGGGGGGGGGGGGAACTACCACAGCCTATGAGGGAACCACCTAGGACCTGGAATGGTGGGGGGAGGGAACTACAGCTACAGGGGGCCCGGGATGGGGGGGGGGGGGGGAACAATTTGCCTACAAGGGGGCCCTAATCTACAGGGGGGACGACTATTCTGCTTACAGGGGGGCCCTAATCTACGGGGGGGGGGGAATATTCTGCCTACAAGGGGGCCCTCATCTACAGGGGGGGAACTATTCTGCCTACAAGGGGGCCCTAATCTAAAGGGGGGGAACTATTCTGCCTACAAGTGGGGCTCAGGTGTTTGTGTTGTAAATTCTACAGGGATGAGTGGTGGACGGAGGAAGTCATCATGGAGGTCTGGACTGAATACAGAAGAAAAGGGAAAGTGAACGACTCATCAGATAAGATGTCACCTGTGAGGCCCTAAATGTAAGTAAACTATTTGCAAAGCATCTGTGTACCTGGTATCTACCACTATAGGGTCACTGTATGGAGGAAATATTGGTTTTGGTGTGATGGTTTATAATCACTAACAGTATGGTGTTATTGGTCTTGGTATACTGGTTTAGTCAATAACATTATGGTGGGACTAGTCAGTATTATTTAGAATTTGTATATTGTTGCTTGGCAATATTGGTCTGGGTATACTGGCTTTGCCAGTAACATTATAATGGTGACATGTGGAGGTATTTGCTGGACTTAACCCAGCAAGAACTAAATCCAAAAACAATGGCACAAATGCATATTTTTGTCTTGTGACCCCAAAAACATTTTTTATTATTTTTCTGGGGTGGCAATGGTTGTGGGGCGGGGAATGGGTGGGGCTGTCGGGACGGACAGGGAAGGGGAGGAGCAGGGGGTTGGGTCGGCCGGGGGGGGGCCAGACGCTCCAGCTGTATGGGGCCCCACAATTTCTGACGGCGGCCCTGGGAATACGTCCCAGTCATTACGGTAATCCACAGTTCTCATAGAGAACTATGCATTACGCCTCCTCTCCCTGCTCGGCGAATACGCCGCGCGGGGAGATAAGTGACATGTGAATTACCAGCGGCGTATACGCGGCGCCAGTAATGATAGTCTATGGGCCGGCGAGGTGACGGCCCCCGTCCACACGGCGTAATTGTGGGGCGTAATTACACCCTGCAAATAAGCCGTGTGAACATAGCCTAAGGTAATTGTTTTTACCTAAGGGAGGAGTTGTCCTAAGGCTATGTTCACACGGCTTATTTGCGGGGCGTAATTACGCCCCGCAATTACGGGGGGGGAGGGAGCGGGGGGCCGGCACCTCGCCGTCCCAGAGACTTTCATTACCAGCGGCGCCTTCAAATAGCGGGACCCCCCCTCCCACCCCCGCCAAAAGCGGGAGAGTTGGCATGTATGCACTTATCTCCCCCCGCGGCGGATTCGCCAAGCAGGGAGAGGAGACCTAATCCATAGTTCTCTATGAGAACTGTGGATTACTGTAATGACTGGGATGTATTCCAGTCCGTAATTTGCGCACTCCGGCGCATAATTACGGACTGAAATACGTCCCATTTTGAGCCATGTGAACATGGCCTAACAGTTCTTAAAGGAGGATTTGGTGTTTAGTATAAAAGCAGCTCAGGTCATTTTTTGTGTCTCATTTACAATTATACATCCATTATTCATGAAGGTTCTCGTCAACCGAAACATCTGGTCTATATGGATATTGCATTGTTGGTCTAGAGCCCATTGTCTTGTCATAATTTGGTTTTGGAAAAGTTGTACTAAAGTTGATTATAGGAAGTGCCATTGAAGATTGTTCTGGTATGTAGTGCCATGTATCTGAGCCTTCTTTTGAAGGTATACATTAAAGGGTGTGTTCACACGGTGTAATTGCGGCGCACATTTCGCCGCGTATTTGCGCTCTTATACCGCAATTACGGTAATTCATAGCTCTCATAGAGAACTATGAATTGCGCGTTGTTCTCCCCCGGCCTACAATACGATCGTATTGTACACCCGGGGAGAGAAGTGGTAGGTCACTTCTTCGCGGCGCTGTTTATAGAAGTGAATGGGGTTGGCTGGGGACCACCCCCTGTCCTTGGAAGTATGTGCTTCCAAAACACACCGCGTACTGCGGCGTGTCCATTATGTGCCACAGTACGCCGTGTCAATATAACCAAAGGGAATGCGACATCAGAAAATTACCTATTGTTTAACTCGTGTTTTTATGTTAAACACTTTTTAAGAACCTAGAGTATATATATATATATAATTATTATATATAATATATGTATATGTGAAAACTGCAGGATTTAAAAAAAATAAATATATCATTTTATTTTTAAAAAATCCTGGAACCCTGCAGTTTTTACTGTGGCCACTAGGCCTAATAGTCTGATACTTCCTGTTCTGTAGAGAAAACGTTTCAGCAATCTCCTCATCAGCACAGGCAGGATTACACTGAAAGGTGACACCAATGTGTATAGATAACACAGGATCACAATAGATGTCACCCCTCCCTCTCTCCTCTCCCTACACACTGACTTCTTCCCAGGTCACAGATCATGCCCACAACAACCTCCTATAGAAGTCAATGGGTCTGCTCCTGTTCACAGGCTCTTATGTGCATGATGCTGATGTAATGCGTCTCTCTATTTGTTTTTAAAAGAAGCTCGGGCAAGATGGCCGCCCCCATAATCCTATGCAGAAAACAGAATTGAGAAAACCGCAATCAGAAAATAAAAACTGATGAAAAGAAAATGTATCTTGTTTTAATTAGTGTAAAAAAAAATAAATAAAAATGGCGCTTGGATTTCCTTTAATACTGCTGAAGCATACTTCTGATTAAAAGCTCTAATGCTACGTGCAATGGGCCTAAATCCCCCTTTGCTTTGTAAGGTGATTCTAGTCTGGCAAGTATCTTGGTTTTTGGACCTTTTCCAACCATGAGGTTTCCTGCACATAGGCTCTTTATGGCCCCATACAGTTTACACTGTATTAGCTCGCTTTTTTTTTTTTTTTTTATATAAAGGGTGGCGGGGGAGGCATGAAACCGCAAAATCCTCAACTATGCGTTTATCTAATGCTTTCAGAAAATCTATTAAAAAATGAACAGGAGGTTCTTCGTATACTTTTTTTTCAAAACTTTTTAGGCCATTTGCCACATGCGGCGACCCTTTTAAGGGGGTTTCCCTACGTTTAAAAGGGGGGCGCATTTGCATCCCGGCCCCCGGGCCGCAAAAAAAAAAACACAGTTGAGGGGCAAACCCCGGGGGCCCCAAACACCCCCACTGCGGGCCAGCCTACCCCCGGGGGGTTTTTTTTTTTTTTTTTTTTTTTTCCCCTTTTTCCGGGATGTTGTTTGCCCTTTTTAAAAATTCTTGGGGGTTTTGATATCCGGGCTTCATGCAGAAATGTTGGATAGAATGTGAGGCGTCTAAACCAAATCGACTTTCTATTCCCGCCAACAGTGTGGCGTGGTATTCCATTCATAGACTAGTAATGGCCGCTCTGTTGTACTCTATTTGCTACGGAGTGTCCTCTCCTTGTTCTCCTCCTTGGGGTAAAACCCAAAAGGAGTCCTGGGGATGGGGAAAAAGGTTTCCCTTTTGGCCGTTACGAAAATTTTTATGTCCCTCCAGAAGGTTTTTAAAAATCGTGCGCGGGTTTTTAAAGGGCTCAGAACATTTTGCTCCCTCCCAAATTTCCCCGCCGAGATGTTAAAACCCTAATTTTATTTTTTCCCTTTTGGGCTGGCAGATTGGACCCTGAGGGTTCGGAGGTAGGATCGTAACCTTCACCAGCTTAGATGGGAGAATTTTGCTCCATAAGAATTCATCATCTTGTATCTCTATCTTTTTTTAGCTCTAGTCTTCTATTTCCTTCCAGAGCTAATTTCGCAACACATTAATATTTCCTAATGATGTGAACAGAAACATTTCCTAGATTAAGTTTCTGATCCTTCTGTTACCCATATGACAACTCCGTTCTTGTAGGTGTATAAAAAGCAGTAAATCCTTTTAAAGTGAAACTTTTTTTCTGGGGATCTTTTGGGAAACCCCCCCGGGAAAATTTTAATTTTTGGAAAAAAGGAACCAGCACTTGTTCAATAAAAGGAGAAAAAAAAGGGCAGCAAAGTGTAGTTGGGGAAACCCAAAACCCCCTATCCATAAAAAATGACCGTGAGTGCATCAAAATGTGGCGAAGCCACTGACGCGTTTCGGGTTGGAATCCTTGCACATAGTAATAACCTAGACAAATGAGCAACAAATAAATAGGGTCCCCCTGGCCCCCGCCACCAATTTTAAACGTTGCTCACTGTCAAAAATTAAAGCCCACCCCCCCGGGCCCCACTCGGGGGTTTGGGACTCCCTAAATAGGGGAGTATTGTGCCGTTGCACTCCCCCCTAGGGGTCCCAAAAGGGTCGCCAGTTACTGTTTAAAAGTTAACCCCTTTTCCAAAAGGGCACGGGGAGACTCCGGGAGGGAAAAGGGAGAACACCCTCCCCCAACGCCCCAAAAGGGTTGAGAGATTTGTTTCCCCAACCTAGTTAAAAAAAAAATTTCTGCCAGTCTAATGGCTGCCACCATTTTTCTAGTTTAGTCTTAAAGGCCGGGTTTCCGTTACCGCTTATAACAAGGCCAGGAACCACCCTTGGGGGTAGTTTTTTATTTTAAAATGAGTAATAGGCGTGTGAGGCCGATGATAAAGCCCAGACAAAACTCAGTTTAAAAGTTTTTTGATTTAATTAGCCTTGGGGGGGCACACTAGAAGGTAATATGAAACCGAATGATAATTTTATACGATAAGAGTCAGGGTAAAAATTAAAATTTTTAGGGTTTAACAGTTCAAAGGCGGAAAAATGTGTCCAGGTCCCGGTGGGTGTCTTATTTTTGGGGGCCCCCCCCCCCCCCCCTGGGGGGGTTTATGGGGCCGGGCCCTTCTGTGTGTGGTTGCCCCTGGAAATGCTATTAGGTACCCCCCCTTGAATGCAAGGGACGGGGCCCCCTGTTTTTTCTGAAATTTGGACAGCCCCCCTTTGGAGCCCACTAAACTCCCCCACCACTCCTGTGACGGTCTATAAAATCCCCCCAAACTCTGGCCATGAAATTTTGGGAGGAAAACCAAACTGGGCCATACTTAAAAAAACCGGGGGTTTGGCACAAAACGGAACCGTGACTCATCAGAAATGGTGGGCCCAAAAAGGCCCCGCCCCTGATTTTAGACACCCCTACCCTATGGGGGCCTCCTAAGTCCAGTTTAAATTTCTAGTCCCCCTGATCGTGCAAAAGGGGATGGTGGCAGGGTGTAGGGGATTCCCATATTTTAAAAATCTGAAACCACCTTTAAAAACAGTTATGAGCGGATGCCTAAAAATCCTTATAAAATTTTCAGGGCCGTTTGGGGCTGGGAGTCTTTTTTTAAAGGTCTTTGAAGCGGGGGGTTTTGAGAGGGGCAAATGTCTTGGTGCTAATTAATGGAAAATGGGGGTTTTCTTTTGATGGGTAAACCCTCTCTGTTTGTGCTGTTCCTACAAAAAGGGGCCCATTTACGGGGGTTTTAAAATTTGCCCTTTCTTCCTCCGCAGGCCATTTGCGGAAGTGAGAGGAGGTGAACGATTTGTTTTTTTTTTTTTTTTTTTTTTTGATTTGAATTTTCCTCCACAAAAATTTTAAAACAAAGGGGTTGTCTCTTTTACGGGTTTTTTTTCACCCCAAAGTCAGTGCTTCGGGTTCTCCACAGGACTTTTGAATTCAGGGGCGTGCTGGTCTCCCTCTTCTCCTCCCCTGCACCTAGTTTCATCATCACTCCAGATGGCTGTCAGTCACACTTAGTATTCACAGTGATAACATCTCTAGTCTACACAAACAGCATTAATTATGGGTTTTTTTAGAGAAAATTTTTGCCCCATGACCCTTTTGGCCAAAGTTTTTAACTCCTCTACTAAAGAGTGATTTAAAAAGGGAATTTGTCATAAACTTCATGGTCCCTTCCTTTTTATTGAAATCTATAGCAGCCCAAACAAAATTGCAGGAAAAGAAGCAGGGGTTAATGGGGGGGCTTCCCCCCCTGAAGTCCTTTTTATCCCGCAGAGGGTTTTAAATAAAAAGGGGGGGCTCCCCGCTGCCAGGGTTTTTTCCCCGTTTTACCCCGCTTTTTTCCAAAATACATTGCAAGGGACAGGGGGGATACACTTACGTACTCTCCCCTGCGTCACTGTGCCCGCCATGTTAAAACCCATGCTGTCCTCATCCTGCCCTCTCCATGCAGTCCCCCTTGCCTGCCCTGTTACCCCTATGCTTTCCCCCTCCTTTCCCTCTCCACGCAGTCACCCGTGCCCTTTTCCATGTTACACTATGCCGTCCCCGTCCTGCACTCTCCACGCAGTCACTGTGCCTGCCATGTTACACTATGCCGTCCCCGTTGCCCTTTTCCATGCCCGTCACTGTGCCCCAAAAGTTAAACTATGCCGTCCCCGTCCTGCCCTCTCCATGCAGTCACTGTGCCTGCCTTGTTACACTATGCCGTCCCCAAACCTGTTTCCCCTCTACCAATTCCCCTGTGCCCGCCATTTTACAAATATGGCCCCCTTTTCCCCTTTTCCTTTTTCCCCTCTAACCCCATTTTGCCCCAGTCCTGTGACTGCCTTGTTACACTATGCGGTCCCCACCCCGCCCTCTCCATGCATTTAATGTGGGCCCGCCTTGTTAACAATTTCTGCCCCCTCCTGCCCCCTCCCTTGCGTCGCTGTGCCTGCCCTGTTACACTTTTGCCGTCCCCTTCCTTTTTCCCCTCTACGCAGTCCTGTGCCCGCCTTTTTACCAAAAGCCGTCCCCTCCCGTCCTCTCTAGCGTCATGTGCCCGCCTTTTTTACAAATATGCCCTCCCAAAACCCCGTCCCCTTACCCCAGTCACTGTGCCCCGCCTGTTACACTATGCCGGGCCCCGTCCGCCCCTCTCCAAAGGGAGTCGCTTTTGCCTGCCATTTTTACACTATGCCGGGCCCCGTCCTGCCCTTCCACGCAGTCGTGTGCCTACCCTGTTACACTTTGCCGTCACCGCCTTTCCCCCCCTCCACGCGTCGCTGTGCCTGCCAAAGTTACACTATGCCGTTTCCCCCTCCTGCCCTCTCCACGGGAGTCGCTTGCCTACCAAAGTTTTCACTTTTGCCGTCCCCCTCCCGCCCTCTCCAGCAGTCCTGGGGCTGCCTTGTTACACTATTTTCGTCCCCGTCCTGCCCTCTCTACGCAGTCACTGTGCCTGCCATGTTACACTATGCCGTCCCCGTCCTGCCCTCTCCACGCAGTCGCTGTGCCTGCCATGTTACACTATGCCGTCCCCGTCCTGCCCTCTCCACGCAGTCGCTGTTCCTACCCCCTGGGTTTCACTATTTCCGTCCCCGGGCCCGCCCTCTCCACGCAAATCGCTGTGCCTGCCAAAGTTAAAACTATGCCGGGCCCCCCCCCCGCCCCCCCCCCCACCCCCCCCCCCCCCCCCCCAGCCCCCCCCCCCCCCCCCTGTGCCCCCGCCATGTTCCCAAAATATTTTGGGGGCCCTCCCCGTCCTGCCCCCTCCATGCAGTCAGTTGGGAAAGTTACACCCATGCCCCTCCCACCCTGCACCCACCCCTGCAGTTTTCCTTTCCTTTTTCACCCATGCCCCTCCCCGTTTCCCGCCCTCTAAAGCAGGCACTGTGCCTTTCCATGTTACACTATTTCCTCCTCACCCCGCACTTTCCCCGCAGTCACTGTGCCTGCCATGTTACACTATGCCGTCCCCGTCCTGCCCTCTTCCTTGGGAGTCACTGTGAAAGCATGTTACACTATGCCCGTCAGTCCTGCCCTCTCCACGCAGTCGCTTGCCTGCCTTGTTACACATAGCCCTCCCGTCCTGCCTCTCCAGCAGTCACCCGTGCCCGCCATGTTAACTATGCCGTCCCCCGTCCTGCACTCCCCATGCGTCCCTTGCCTGCCCCTGTTACAAATATGCTGTCCCCCCTCCCGCCCTTTTCCATGCAGTCACTGTGCCGCCCCTGTTACAAACCTATGCCCCCCCGTCCCCGCACTTCTCCCATGCAGTCCCCTGTGCCTGCCTTTTTACACCTTTTCCCTCCCCCTCCTGCACTTTTCCCGCAGCCCCTGTGCCCGCCATGTTTCACTTTTCCGTTCCCCCCGTCCTGCCCTCTCCACGGGAGTCCCCCTGTGCCTGCCATGTTACCCCTATGCCGTCCCCGTCCTGCCCTCCCAAAACAGTCCCCTTTTTGCCGCCATGTTTACAAATTTGGTCCCCCTCCTGCCCTCCCGCAGTCGCTGTTGCCTGCCAAGTTACACTTTGCCCTCCCCGTCCGGGCCCCCTCCATGGGAGTTTACTTGCCTGCCCCTGTTACACTATGCTGTCCCCGTCCTGCCCTCTCCATGCAGTCACTGTGCCTGCCATGTTACACTATGCTGTTCCCATCCTGCCCTCTCCACGCATTCACTGTTGGGCCCGCCCTGTTTCACTTATTTTCCGTCCCCCTCCTTTCAATCTCCATGCAGGCACTGTGCCCTTTCCCTGTTTCAAATATGCTGTCCCCATCCTGCCCTCTCCATGCAGTCACTGTGCCTGCCATGTTACACTATGCCGTCCCCGTCCTGCCCTCTCCATGCAGTCACTGTGCCTGCCATGTTACACTATGCCGTCCCCGTCCTGCGCTCTCCATGCAGACAAATGTGCCGCCATGTTTTTCCCCTATGCCCTCCCCGTCCCGCCCCCTTTTACGCCCGTACTGTGCCCGCTGTTACCAAAATCCCCCCCCCGTCCTGCCCTCTCTATGCAGTACTGTGCCTTTCCAAAGTTACACTATGCTGTCCCCCTCCTGCCCTCTCCATTTCAGTCACTGTTTCCTGCCTTTTTCACTATGCCGTCCCCGTCCCGCCCTCTCCAAGCAGTCGCCTGTGCCCCGCCCCCTGTTTTCAATATGCCGTCCCCCCCTGCCCTCTCCCTGCAGTAGTTGCCTTTTTACATATGCCCTCCCCCTCCTGCCCTCTAAAGCAGTCACTGTGCCTGCCATGTTACACTATGCCGTCCCCGTCCTGCACTCTCCATGCAGTCAGTCTGCCTTGTTACACTATGCCGTCCCTGTTCCCGCCCTTTTCACGCAGGGCGCTGTGCCTTCAATGTTTCACTATGCCCTCACCCTTTTTTGTTTCCCCTCCACGCAAATGCTGTTTCTACCATGTTACATATGCCCTCCCCGGGCCCGCCCTCTCCCCGCAGTCGGGTGTGCCTACCCCGTTACACTATGCCCTTCCCCGTCCCGCCCTCTCCACGCGTCGCTGTGGCCCGGGCCCTGTTACACTATGGCCCCGGTTTCCCCCCCCCCCCCCCGGTTTTTTTTGGCCCTCCGCCCCGCAGGTCGCTGTGCCTGCCATGTTACACTATGCCGTCCCCGTCCTGCCCCCTTTCCCCGCAGTCGCTGTGCCTGCCATGTTACACTATGCCGTCCCCCTCCTGCCCTTTTCCAAAGCCCGTTTGCCCCGTTTCCTGCCATGTTACCTATGCCCCTCCTGTCCTGCCCTCTCCCACGCAAATCATCCAAGCATAAAGGGATCCTGTGCCTGTGATGCATCTGTGGAGCTTTCTGTCTGTGCACTCCAGAGTCCCCGACCTTCAGTGATATGCAGAAGATACAGCCTATGAGAGAACAGGCAGGTCGGTGACTATAGAAACCTGAGGAGCCGATGGAGCCCTTTATAAAACAGGATATCCAGAAATCTGTCGGAGAAATGTATTTGAAATATATTGAAAACTTGCTTATTTTTTAAAGGTCTTTAATCTGAAAGCCAAACCTTGTAGTGAGACAACCCCTTTAATGCTTTAAGATCAAATCAGTACAAAAATTCAGACCATGTGGATAAATGGTATTAAGCATCAAGATCCAGAAACCCTCTCCGTTTAGTAATCGATGTTTCCGATCACCTCGCTGGGTTATAGGAATCGTCTTGATGCCTGTAATAGTAAGGGTATGTTCACACGGCGTCTTGTGTCCGTGTGAACATACACTTTTCTGATGCGTGTCTGGGTCCAACTGAACGGACCCAGACACGCATCTAACAATTAGCAGTGTGTTTATCACTGCCGGCAATGGGAAACGCGTATCGGCGTTCACATGAGTGATCGCCGATGTGTGTTTGCATTGCATCTGTCGGGTCCCCTGGGACAGTCTATGAACTCCTCCCCCTCTGGCCATGCAATTTCTGACTGAAAAACCAAACTGGGCCATACATAAGCAGGGCATTGCCACAGAACGGAACCAGTGACCTCACCAGAACCGACTGGACCTAAGCTACGCCCTGATGTCAGACACCCCTATCCTAGGTGCTCCCTAAGTCCAGTTCTAGATTTCTCAGTCCCCCTGCATTGTGCAAACGTGGGAGTGGTGGCTATGTGTACGGGGAGTTCCATATTTTAAGATCTGAAACCGCCATAGACCAGTTATTAGCAGATCGCATATAAATCCTTATGAAATATCGGGGCCGCTGTGGCTAGGAGCCTTTTGTTCAAGTCTTTGAAGCTGGGGGTTTGAGAGAGCACATGTCTTGGTGCTAATTAATTAGCAGTGTGTTTATCACTGCCGGCAATGGGAAATGCATATCGGCGTTCACATGAGTGATTACCGATGTGTGTTTGCAGTGCATCTGTCGGGTCTGTCTTTCGGATGCGCTCCAAGAAAGGACTTGCAATTCTTGGAGCGCATCCGAAAGACTGACCCTGATACAGGTTTCCCACTGCTAATTGTTAGATGCGTGTCTGGGTCCAACTGAACGCATCAGAAAAGTTTGTTCACACGGACACAAGATGCCATGTGAACATACCCTAAGGCCACATACTTCCCCATGGTGTGTATAAAAAGGAATGTTCCTAATGTACCTAAACATTTCGGGTGTCAACATTAGAAATGCCATAAATATATGCTCTCATTCTATCTTGTAGCCTTCTGGTAGTTCACCCTTTGTATTGATTGCACAAAATGTGAAATACGCTACAATGAACCGCATTTGATGATTCACAATTCAAAAAAAGTCTTTATAGTGTGTGTAGAAGCATCAATAAGGCCAGGAATACTTTGGGCTTGGTTGCCATACTTACCGCAAGAACACCTGTCCCGTCCGCATCGAATGAAACCTTCCATGCTCCACCAGTTTCTAGGTTTTTGATTAGTACGGACCAGGCTAGTGGAGAGGGCAGAAAACCAAGTAAGGGGTCTCCTCATGACAAATCTATATCTATTACGTGAAGAGAAACGGCGTGGCTCGTCCTGATACAGAATGGGCAAATATTTGTCAATCTTCTTAACCTGGTGAGACTCTCTACCAAACATTGTGATTAAAAATAACATCAGAAGACACTTTATCGATATTCATTTTAGTTCTCTTGGAGCAAGACATCTCTAAATTTTATTCTTTACTATATTTTTCACCCTAATAAGGCACCACTCAGGATCACCTCTTCTATGTAGTCTACTCAAACCCTTACTACTCTTTTTCACAATCCAGTTCAGAAGAACAATTGTCTACACCTTGTTAACTCTTCAACCTGTAGGGCCTTGTGTTGTGGGTGACCTGAACTTGCATGCCAGATATTATTGCTTGCAGTAGGTTTTCTATACATCAAAGTGCAAATCTTGCCTTTAGGTGTATAGCCATTATGTCGTGGGGATGCAACAACCACTTGAATGGGGCAGTTCTAGATACTGTCCATGGACAAGAGTGGCACGGTTTCTGAGCGCCTAAAATATGAAAGGGCTGTATTTTACAATCGTTACACGTTCCCCTAAAAATATTACTTTTGAAGGCACCATCTAATTAGTGATGTGTTTGTGATTTGACTTTTTCCAGTCTCTAGCTTATGATTTAACAGATGCACACAACCTGATGCACATACTGTGTGGCTTCCAGTTAAACACCGATATAGTATCCTGATGGCTGTGCCCTTGTTTTCATAATTCCCATGAGTGTACTGCAATACCCAGAAAGATGAGCAAGAGTAAGGTTATTTAGTTTAGAGAAAAGACTACTTCGGGGGGACATAATATATTTAAATATATTAAAGGTCAATCTAGATATCTCCCCAAGCTCTATTTATACCCAGCATTGTATCTAGAATAGGGGTAGCTAGAGACTCAGGGGCCCGGGTGCAAAACCTCAGCTTGGTCCCCTCCACCACTATAGGTCCTCATAGGCAGGTATATAGAGAGGTACAGGCACACACAGGCGTTGTGGTGTGTGTGTATATATATATATAATATATATATATATAAAAAATATATATATATATATATATATATATATATATATATATAATATATTTTATATATATATATTATATATATATATATGTGTGTGTGTGTACAGGCAGGTAGCAGAAATTAATAACACTAATACTTACCTTAACTTCCCGGCCGCTATGCAGCGATTGCCGCCTGCACGGTGCAGGCGCCGATGAAGCTAAGCGGCCGGCATACACTGAGACGTGCGGCCGAGGAGGCAGCCGCACGATCAGATCTCATCGCGGCGCGGCCTTCACTGTACTAAGCGGCCGGTATCAGTGTATGCCGGCCGCTTAGCTTCATCGGCGCCTGCACCGCGCAGGCGGCAATCGCTGCATAGCGGGCTCTGTGAGCCAGCGATGCAGCGTGTGGCGAGCAGGGGCCCGGTCGCAAGTGCGACCCCTGTAGCTACGCCACTGATCTAGAACAAAGAGGCATCCTCTACATCTTGAGGAACGAAAGTTTCTACATAAACATAGAAAGGGATTCTTTACTGTTAGAGCAGTGAGACTGTGGAACTCTCTGCCAGAGGAAATAGTCCTGGTGACTTCACTAACAGAGTTCAAAAAGGTTCTGGATACATTTCTAGATATAATAATAGAACAAGTTATAGTGACCGGGATTTTGGAGAAGGGTCTGGATACATTTCTAGATATAATAATAGAACAAGTTATAGTGACCAGGATTCTGGAGAAGGGTCGTTGATCCAGGGATTACTCCGATTGACTGACTGGAGTCGGGAAGGAATTTTTCCCCCTAAAATGAGGACAATTGGCTCCTGCCTCATTGGGGCTTTTTGCCTTTATCTGGATCAACACTTTAGCACAACAACTCCTCTGGGAGAACAGGAGTCCTCTGTTCGGCACTCCAGTTGGTCGGAATCCCAGGATTGGGAACACATACCGAAGGGACATTTATGACCTAAAAATACCACATGGGCATACCTTTTTTTTAAATTTTTTTTTTATAGTGCCCTTAGGGAGTGGTAAAAGCAGACACTGAAGACCTTGGACACTGAAGAGATTGTTCACCTCTTTCCCAGACCAATAGTCTCTTGCGTTTGTATGGATGAAGCTTTATTTTGGATCAAAATTTACTTAAATTTTGCTTTTTAAGGAGACCATATTTTGATATATTTCGATAACTCCCACATGATGGCAGAATGGCCCTGTGTATTGTCTACTAATGGTTTTCAGTTGGCCTTGTCTACATGGTTTACCTTTTGGAGGTAACTGCTAAGTGTCCTGTATGTTGTCTCATTTGCTGCAGGTCTATAACCTGACTCAGGAGTTCTTTCAGAATGGAAAACCGGTTAATGCAGAAAGTCAAAACAGCGTTGGCGTTTTTACCCGAGATGTGGTACGGAAACGCATCAAGGATGATCCTGACGATTCCGAGACCACGAAGAGGCTGAAACTGGCTATGATTCAGCAATACTTAAAGGTAAACGATAGAAGTTTCTCCACCAGTTGCTCCTTTGTGATTGTTGAAAATGAGGGTTCTTTGAGTTTGGTGCCCACCACTCATAATATCATATGACTTCTTAGCATTTGCACCCACTTAGATACATGGACTAGATACTGTTTCTACAATAATTAACTACTAAACTATATTATGAGGGCTTTCCATGGTATGCATGATATCTACTACTTGGTATAGCACCATACGACCCCTTAGATGTAATTTTTCTTTTTTCTGTTTCTACCAGGTGGAAAGCTGTGAGAGTAGTTCACACAGTATGGATGAAGTTTCCCTTAGCGAGTTTGGGGAATGGACCGAAATCCCTGGTGCCCATCATGTAATTCCTTGTGGCTTCATTAAGATTGTAGAGCTGCTATCTGCCTCCATACCACAGTCCGTCATCCAACTGTGCAAGCCCGTCAAGTGCATCCACTGGAACAGGTCCATCCGGAAGCAAATAGAAGGAATGGCCGACCACAACAATGATCAGATGGAGGACAAAGGTTATCCTGTGTTTGTAGAGTGCGAAGACTACGAGTTCATCCCTGCGGATCACGTGATTGTGACGGTTTCTCTGGGCGTCCTTAAGAAGTATCATGAGACACTATTTCATCCTTGCCTTCCCGAAGACAAAGTTATGGCTATTGAAAAACTAGGGATCAGCACCACTGACAAGATCTTTTTGGAATTTGAAGAACCTTTCTGGAGTCCTGAATGCAACAGCATCCAGTTTGTTTGGGAAGACGATGCAGAATGCGAAAGCTTAACCTATCCTGAAGAGATGTGGTACAAGAAGATCTGCAGCTTCGATGTTCTCTATCCTCCAGAGAGATATGGTTATGTCCTGAGTGGGTGGATCTGTGGCGAGGAAGCCTTGATCATGGAAAAGTACGACGACGAGACTGTTGCCGAAACCTGCACTGAGCTGCTGCGGAAATTCACAGGTTGGTATCCTCTTTTTGCCACTTTAGAATTGTGAAGATGCAAAATTCAATTTTTGGGAGGAATAACCTATGTGGCACAACATCATGGTCTCCTTTCAAATGAAGGTAAAAAAAAATGTTGCTCCATAACATGGCTATTGTGAAGGTATTATTCTCTTGAACTTGGCTTGATGCAAATATGGTGCACCAATACTGCACACTGTGCCTTCAACCCAATGTTAAAGGGATTTTGCCAAGAAGTAAGTTCCTCACCTAACAGGCTGATGCTCCACCCTTGATGCTTGAAAAAAGGGGCGTTGTGTAAATGTTTTTAAAAAAACAAGTACCTCCTCCGTGATGTCCTCACTCCATCTTCCATGCACGCTCCTGATACTCAGTCTCTGTAGTTGAGTAAACATTGTTTGGCTAATCCACAGGGGATAACTGTGTTGTGCACAGGAGAGAAGATAAGCTCTGAGCTGGCAGCAGGGAGTGTCTGCATGTTTATGCAGATAATTACATTACAACCAATGGATTCTCTATACAAAAAACACCGGATCTTTTCTCCCCAGTCCCTTCAAAGCTTGTTCATGTTCCCTGCCATCAGATATGCAAACAACGCAAGCGTGGCCAGATCAGTTCCTGGTCATGTCTAATGTAAACTGTCAGGAAACGAAGGGCATGTAAGGAAGGCTGTAGATCTCACAAGCTTCACTTTTTTTTTTTTTTTTTTTTTTTTTAATGTCCTATATTTAGAAAAGTGATTTAAATACCCATTTTGGAGGATCCCACGTCAACATTAGATAGTGGCAAAACTCCTTTAAGCACCTGTAGGGACTCAATGGTTTCTGTACATTGTCCATTTACTTGGAATTGCCACGCGTGTTGACCATTTAACTGCGTAACTTTCATACAGCCCAGATGCCTGGAAAAATCTAGACGTTTTACACATTGCCTGAAGCAAAATCATCTCCGTCTATAGCTTCAAATATTCTTTGGTCGGACTCCATTGTCTTCATTTTTGTAACTGAGCAATGCTAATTCCCGTGCCACCGCATTTATCCACATACTCGTGAGAACTTGTCACATTGTATTGGCACAAAAGACATTTCTGTGATTTCGGAGAACCCACTTCAGTCATAATGGCTGGAACTGACAGAATAATTTCACTGCGCATTGAAGCTCTCCTGCGGGAGGATGGAAGGAGTACGTGCTGTGAAGGTCTTCTAGTGTTTGATTGGGGCCGTTACATTATAGAAAACCATTGCGCGAAGTGCCTGGGAGGTGGGGTGAGATTTCGGCGCATTCGGTTATAAAACAAGCTGGGAGTCTGAGCTTTTGTTTTTACTTGAGGCAACTAAATCCGAGCATCTCCTTGATTGAGCCGAGCCACCTGCAGTGCAGACCTGGTGACTTGGGAATTAAAGGATGACTCCAATCATCACACAAAAAACTGACACTTTTGTAGTATAACGGTAATTGTGTAAGTCTCTGTCTACACTGCACAGAAAAACGTCAGGTTTTTCAGCGTTTTTAGTTTTCTAAAAACGCTGGAAAAATGACTGTAATCGTCTCCCATAGACTCTAATGTAAAACCCTCCTGCTGTCTACACTGAGCTTCTTTTTTCTGCTACAGGAGTCTATGGAAAGCGCCGGACGTCTTTTTGGCGCGTTTTCGTGGCGTTTTTTGCCGCGATTTTTCAATGAAAACCCTCCCAGGAGACCCAAGTCCCACCTATAGTGGGTGTAACAAAGGTTATACCTGATCAAAACTGTATACAAGTGTCCGATGTGTCCTTGTCTGTACCTTTTTATAATAAAATGATCATGCTTTGTTCGCTAACGATTTTTGCGCACTTCATATTTTTTTTTGCCAAAAATACGTTTTTTACAGACTTTGGCGCCAGAATCCGTTTTTTTTTTTTTTACGGATTTTGGTGTTAAAATCCTTTTCTTAAACTTTGGCACTAATAAAGTTCTCGCTTCTGACGCCAAAAATACGCTTTTTTACGGATTCTGGCGCCAGATTCCGTTTTCTTACATATTTTGGTGTTAAGATCCTTTTCTTAACTTTATGAGCGCCAAAATATGTTATCTCGCTTCTGAAGCCCAAAATACGCTTTTTTAATGGATTTTGGTGCCAGAGTCCTTTTCTTAACTTTGTTAACGGCAAAATATGTTGAAAATTATTCTGGCACAAAATCCGTAAAAAACCTTATTTTTAACGTCCGAAGCAAAATAACTTTATTAGCGCCAAAATCCTTTAAAAAAAATGGAGTATATGGCCAAAATCCATAAAAACCGTATTTTTGGCGACAAACGCAAGATAGCTTTATTAGCTCCAAAATCCGTAAAACGACTTGCAAGATGACATATAAATGCAATAATGTGCTTTATATCCCCTTTTGTAGGGCGGAGTTACATCCAATGGCTTAATTTATACATACATTAAAAAACAGGCTTAAAGACAAGCAAAAAACGCTTGTAAAAAAACGCACCAAAAAACGCAAATCGCAGCAAAAAAACGCTGCTTATGACAGGAGGGGACAGAAAACTCAGTTTCTCGAACGTTTTTTAGCAATTCGTTTTCAGGTCGTTTTTTGTCCACTGCAAGGGAGACATTTGGCTAAGGAGGATGAAGCCGGGTGACCATTGCAGCGGAGCATTCTTCTTGTTAAAGACTGTGGCTAATACATCCCAAGCAAAAAAATACTGTGTATGTTGATCCGTGTGGCTTTCTTGCAGAAGGCTCTGCACAGTTATTGGGCATCTTTGTAATCTGTAAGGCTCTGTCTACACTGCAACGAAAAGTGCTGGAAAAACGACTGAAAACATCTCCCATAGACTCTATCGTAAAACCTCCCACTGTCTACACGGAGCTTCGGTTTTTCTGCTCGTTTTTTTTACTGGTCATCTTTTGCAACATGTTCTAAAAAACGCCAAAGCAGGGCAGAAATTTTTTCGCTAAAAATACATTTTTTAACTGCTTTTGGCACGAATATCCTTTTCTTAACCTACTTTGGCGCTAATAGCTATCTCGCTTCTGACGGCAAAACGTTTTTCACGGATTTTGCCGCAAGAATGTTTTTTTTTTTTTACGGATTTTGGTGTTAAAATTCTTAACATATTTTGACGCAAAAAATACGTCATTTTACGGATTTTGCCGCCAGAATCCATTTTTTTTTTTTTTATGGATTTTGCCACTAAAATCCTTTTCTTAAATTTGCTAGCGCCAAAATCCATAAAAAGTGTTTTTAGCGTCAGAAGCGAGAACTTTATTGGCGCCAAAATCCGTAAAAATACGAATTTTGGCACCAAAATCCTTAAAAAAAAAATGTATTTTTGTCGAAAAAAGCGAGATAGCTTTATTAACACCGAAATCTGTTAAATTGATTTTAGGGCTAAAATTCATAAAAAACGTATTTTTGGCGACAAACGTGAGAGCTTTATTAGCGCCAAAATCCGTAAAACGACTACAAGATGACATATGAATGCAATAATGTGCTTTATATCCCCTTTTGTAGGGCAGAGTCACATCCAATGGCTTAATTTATGCAGACATTAAAAAACATTCCTTGAAGACCAGCAAAAAACGCTTGTAAAAAACGCGACAAAAAACTGCCATTTTTTTCAGCTACATTTGACAGGCAGTGGACAGAAAACTCCGTTTCATGAACGTTTTTAGTAATTCGTTTTCAGGTCGTTTTTTTGTCCACTGCAGGGGAGACTGAGCCTTAATATCTTTCTGCTGGGGTTCTGGCAACCTGGGAATATTGCCAGGAGGTAAGAAGCTGGGGTTAGCAAGGTCAGAGATTTGGTTTTCCTGATATGCAGGAAGGTGAGGAGAAGCAACAAGAGTGTTCCTGGCCTGTGTGACGAGCCACTACTAAAGTGGCGGTGTTTGCTATGGCCAGCCGAAAAAACTTATGGGGTCCAATAGAGCTGTGGCTATGAAGAGGCCTGACCAGTAAGAGCTCATCCCTACGGCACAGGAGAAAAGCCCTCCGCCTTCACATTGAGATTTTCATAAACCGGACGGAAGAATGAACATCAACAATGTCTTTTGGGCCACCGGGCGGGAAACCGTGCGGTGGGGACTGCTGCACGGGTTTTCCATAGAGGCCCCATGTAAAAGTTTACAGACTATGTTTCAAACCGTTTCCAAAACCGCAAACGGTCTGAAAAACCGGCCGCAAACCCGTGCCGTGGGGACAAGCTCTAAGGCTACTGATTTGGGCCATGTGATTCCCAACATAGACCCCAAGGGTGCCACCAATGCATAATGGGGTTAGTTGACAGTGAACAAAACTATTGTAATAGAAAGAAAACAATCCACAGTGGCATGAAAGTGATTCAAAGGGTGTATCAGAGACAAACATAGGGCCTTCCCATTGGATGACCGACAGCAAGATGGACAAAAATGGGGCACAGATGGAGATGGAATGATAAATGACCAGAATTCAGACGCAAGACAAAAAACCCCACCTGGCCCTAACAACTGTCTTATTAGAGATGTAGACTAAGAACCCCCAAGTTTTTTCACCTATTCCATGTTAGCAGAAATGCTTTTCCAAAAAATTCTTATGTCCTCTTTGACCGTTTTTAGTGCCTATAGAGTGCTGCTGATGTTGTATTGTTTTTGCATAGCTATTGACTGCCACAACAGAGTACACCTATATGTTTGTTTTTCAAAACGGATGTGCTAACCAGATTTGGTTTTTTGACTGTTTAGGGAGGTGGCTAGTCCTCAGCTTGGATTATGCACTCCGCCAGCCTACACAGGCTTTTTAATCAGATCAGGTCTGCAGTTGGAGCCTTCTAACCCTGAAGGGGTAGCTTGTAGTGTAGGTTCCCACCTGAAATTGGGGTCACCTTGCCGCGGTAGGGGGGCTTTTACAGTTTTGATCAAAAATTTACACTAAACCTCCAAGTTTTTTTTATATTTCATAGTAGCAGAAATGCTTTTCCAAAACATCTTTTGTCCTCTTTGAATGTTTTTTTTAGTGCCTTAGAGTGCTGCTGATGTTGTATTGTTTTTGCATAACGATCTTATCCTAACTCTGGCCTGAACACCAGACCCACCTGGCCCCATTCTATTCCTGATGTCCCTCTGCTATGCTGACCCTAACAAAACCATACATAACATCTTAAAACCCTGAAAACTTATACAAGGCAGAACAGAGACAACCAGAGAACCAATGACACATGGGCTCCAACTAACTGGGAAGAAGACACAAGCTCTCAGCAACAGTATACTCTGCACCAGCTGCCAAGTGAAATTCACTTTTTATGATCAACCATTCCCAATAACTGAGCTTGCATGTGTTGAATGGTCAACTAATAATCCAGTAAATTGTCTGACACCGTTGCACAGCAACATCCTCATCTGATCTAGTATGTAGGAGGACTTCTGCCATTCGTTACGGAGTGGAGAGCAACTGGTTAGACACCTTGGCCAACTTCTGGTGCAGGAGTGGAAAGCCTAGGACATCTGAAATATCTGATAGAGTAGCTCTAGATCGGTGCTGACAGCAAAACAACATGGCCCAGAGATTGTATGTGATGCACCTCTAGCTCAGAGGATAGAAGTGTATTTGCTACATCAGAACCTCCAATTTGCTATATTGAGCCCAGTGCCTATAAGTGAAAGCCTCCAAGATGTGTGCACCTCTTAAAGGGGTTTTGCCACGATGTAATGTTGACGTGAGATCCTCCAAAAGGGTTTTTAAAACCCCTTTTTCTAAATTTTTGTGATTACAAAAAGTGAAGCCTGTGAGAGCTACAGCATTGCTCACTCCCCCTTAGTTTCCTGACCGTTTACATTAGACAGGACCAGGACACTGACAGGAGCTGATCTGGCCGTGCTTGTGTGTTTGCACTTCTTATCTGATGACCAGGAACATGAAGGAGCTTGCAAAGGGGCTGGGAGAAAAAAGCAGGTGAATGAGCCTGTGTTTTTTTGTATAGAGAATCCACTGGTTGTAATGTTTAAATTGTTTTAGTAAACATTGCAGACGCTCCCTGATCCCTGGCTCTCTCTGTCCCTCTTCCCATAATTCAGCATGCTTTGTTTATCTTCTCTCCTGAGCAGATAAGAGGTAAGGAACTCACTTCATGGCAAAACCCCTTTAACAAGTTGCAGTAACGATCAAGCTTTTAGTGCTTCTTCTGAGCATATTTTTCTTGAGTTGAACAGCAAGGACTATTTGTCATGTTCTTCTTGGCTCCTCTCCTCAGCACGGTGGTCACCACTATACTAAGCCCCTCAGCAAAATAACTGCAACCTGTGGGGACTGACCCTCTCACCCCCCCTGCGCCCCCCCTCCCCCCTCACACCCATGTGAACCTTCTATAAACTTATTTCAGTTATGACCCTTTGTTTTTCCCTGGATCCCATGATGCATTATTTTGAAGTGCTGGTTTTAGATCATGACCCAGTCTAGGGGGAGCTTAGTCGGCACATGAAAATCTGTGCTAGCCAGTTGTATGGGGAAAGTGGGGCCACTCCTCTGGGGACATTTTCTCTTCTTTGGGGTTCTGTAGTATACTCATTATTGTAGCCCAATAAACAAATTTTGAACGATTATTTTGCCTCAGGCCACAGATCCTATACCTGAAGGGCTTGTCTGGTTCAGAAAGCTGACTTCCGCCCTTTATCAGGGAATGTTTGTAGCCCTCTAACTAGTCTGGGTGGGAAGTCTCTCCGAGGAGTTCTACTGTCTGGAGAACCTAACATGTCCGTGCAATATGGGGACAGCCCATCCATGGATTTTTTTATGGGAACGGTGTAATGCTTTATTTTTTTCAGTGATGGTGCTGTAGGGAAATTGAGTACTTTTTGTCTGATAGAAATTACTGAAGTTCAAACTAAACAGCTCCCCCGCCCCCCCCCCTAAGGGTGGAGGCAGTAAGAGGTGGTCTGAAGCACAGCCTCTTCACATTTTTATAAAGCTTCTTGATAGGGGTTGTCTCACTACAAGGATCGCTGCTTTTTATGTTATTGATCTTGCGAAAACAAGTCACTTTGCAATATATGTCCACTAACAGTGTCCTATCTATTCCAAGATATCCCCTCTTGTATGGGCTGCATCAGCTCCTCAGGTCGCTATAGCTACAGACCTGTTCAATCTCTCCTGATAGGCTGCCACCACTGGTTGCTATAGCTACAGACCTGTTTGATCTATCCTGATAGGCTGTCAGCACTGGTTGCTATAGCTAAGACCTGCTTCTACTGCAGCCTAGTAGAAGCCAGTAAACATGCCCCTGAATTCAAAATGAAACCAAGAAAACAGGACTGAGGTGAGAGGAATCAATGTAGTGAGACAACCCCTTTAATATATGTATTTCTTCTTGATCCGAAGAGTAGAGGACATCCAGGACTTGGCATTACGTCTAATAACCGAGTTCCCCCACGTAATACAATATGTCTGTGCTAGTCGTGTTTACTAGTCTTCATTTTCCAGCCCGTGTCCAAATGAAGGTCAGGAAGACGCTGATTTTAAAAAGTTGTATTAATGGGTTAAGTGCAGGTGAACAGCAGAATATTAATGACATTTTTTTAGATGAATATTCTGTATTCATTAAATCTGTGCCGAGATTATCCTATAATACCTCGCTCTGTGCAGTACAG
The DNA here is from genome assembly GCA_025379985.1 of Phyllomedusa bahiana. Lineage (NCBI taxonomy): Eukaryota > Metazoa > Chordata > Amphibia > Anura > Hylidae > Phyllomedusa > Phyllomedusa bahiana. The sequence continues at coordinate 24,999 of JAODAL010030600.1, forward strand.
AGCAAAGGAGTTAATATTGGTAAAGAAAAGGCCACAGGATGGGGACCGGGTTATGATATGGAGGAAAATCAAGGGACAATCGGCAGCACGAGAGTATTTTATCAGAGAAGTAGGATTGTCTTGTATAAGGCAGTATCCTATCCACCTGTATTGTGCGGAAGTCAGTTGTCACGCTTTCTCAGTAATACGCTATAGTAGTCAATTCAGGGCATACAGCTTTAAGCACCAGTCTCTTTGGCTGCAGGCCTGTGAGACAGGAGTCTCCCTCTACATGGATCCTTCCTTTGTTAAACTGATGATGCTCACGCACCTTACCCCTTCCTTGTGGTACGTTCTACTGGGCCTACTCTGTCGGTATTTCTTGGTCTTTGGGTCTTGCTATACTCTCTCCCTTTCACATGTCTGCTTTCTGCTGCATCCAACTACCACTAACTGACTTCTCCCTGGGTTCTTGTCACTACTGCTTGCTCTCTGTGCCATCTGCTGACTGGAGGGTGAACGGCAGGTCCACTTTAAACACCAATGTGAATATATGAAATGTATATACAATAATGTAGACCCAAAAGGGAAAAAACACTGCTCCCCCTATGTGATCCTCATTATATGATCTTAGTTCACACATGGTGCATGGACAGAAGAGCCACGTTGGTACTAGTGGTCTAGACAAACGAAGTTTTAAGGGGTGGTCTCATTACGAGGATTGCTTTTTATGTTAAAGATCTTGTAAAAACAAGTCACTTTGCAATTTATTGTCATTTATAGGCCTAAGATTCATACGGCTTATTGACGCCGTATTGTGGGTGGATTTTCGCTTGCAGCGGGGGCGGGGCGGGGGGCGCATGCTCCACGGCCCATAGACACTCCATTATCCATGGTGGTGTATTCCCACCGCCACAGGTGATAATGTGCATGTCACTTTTATCCCCACGCGTATTCGCCGGAGTCGGCGGATGAGAGGAGACGGAATCATAGTTTCAGCCGTATGCAGCGGCAAATTGGAGCGGCAATGTGGCTGAAATCCGTCCCTGACTCAGCCGTAGTGAACGAGCCCTATACCCAGGTGTCTACCTATTCCCTAGATATCTCCTCTTGTACGGGCGCATCAGCTCCTCAGGTCGCTATAGCTACAGACCAGTCTTGATCTCTCCTCATAGGCTGCAACCACTGGTCACTAGGCTACAGAACCTGTTTTGATCTCTCCTGATAGGCTTGCAAGCACTGGTCGCAATAGCTACAGACCTGGCATCACTGCAGGCCAGTAGAAGCCAGTAAACCCACTCCTGAGTTCAAAAATGAAACCGAGAAATAAGGAGACTGAGGTCAGATGAATCGATGGAGTGAGATAACCCCTTTAACACTTGCAGGGATATTTTCATAGTATTTCATGTTTTGAGTCTCATTTAGAAAAAAAAAAAAAAGTGAAACAGAAGTACAGAACACCTGAGTGCTTCTTGCATAAATGGTCACTTCATGGACTAAGGCTATGTTCACACGGCTTATTTCGGGGCGTGTTTACGGACGTATTTACGTCCGCAAATAACGCGGAATACGTTCCCATTAATGAACAATTAGATTAGCATTGTTTTCCAATGTAAAAACGCCTCGTCGTTCACACGACCCCCGTTTTTTCTCCGTTTTTGAGGGCGTAAATACGATCGAAAAATTAACCCCCTCGTCCACTTATTGGGGTTTTTCGCAACGTAAATCCCATAGTAAAAAATGGGATTGTATTTACGATGAAAAAAAGGCCACACTTTGTTTTGGGAACTTTTTGGGGACTAAATACCCTAAATACGCCCCAAATAAGCTGTGAACCCCGAAAGTTTTGACTTTGTTTGACTAATTCTAATCACACATTAAATACCAAACCGGGAAAACCCCCCCTTTTTTTTGTTTCATTTTCTTCTATCAAGGGAATCCAAACATTCCAAAACCTCGGCGGATCCTGAGGTCCTCCTGGGGCAGTAACCCGTACGTCCTCGGATCTTATTCCTACACTCAAGTTGGCTCCAGTGGAGCAGATGTTGAGAAGCTCATGAAACCACTGCCTTATACCGAGAGCTCAAAAACTGCAGTAAGTGGCAATGGGACCTGTTTTGCATTTTCTTGTTCGTAGATGATGCTCTGTACGGGGGATGACCTTCTACACTGATCTGTTGATGGCGCTGTCCTTAGAATGGTGAAACCAATTTGAATCCCGAATGCTCGTTTCTTCTTGATGGATAATTTCCGTTTTTGTCTATTTTTAATAGTAAAAAAACCCAGGAAGCCCTTTTTTTTTTCCCCCCCCCCCCCCCCCCCCTCCTCCTTAGGTGTTTTAAGTAAAGGTTGAATTGCTCCAAGACCCTGACACCCTAAAACTCTTCTGATGTCCAGGATTTTCATTAAGCCTTAACAATGGGCCCCATAAGAGTTTTGAGACCAAACAAGCACAAAGTTATTGTGCTTAAAGGGGTTGTCCCCCCAAAAAGGATGCTGTTTTTTTGTGAAAAGATCTTGCGAAAACAAATCACTTGCAAAATTTCCATTTACAGTGTCCTCCTATTCGAATATCCCCCTTGTATGGGGCCTCATCAGCTCCTCGGGTCCTAAGTACGACCTGTTTGATTATCCTGGTAGCCCCCAGCAGGTTTGCTATAGCTACAGTGTTTGATCCCTAAAGGGGACCCAGCACCTATTGTATAGCTACAGACCGGGGCTTCTACTCAGCCCTAGTAGAAGCCAGAAAAACACCCCTGAATTCAAACTGAAACCAAAGAAAACAAACTGAGGTAGGATGAATCAATGTAGGGGAAACAACCCCCTTTAAGCCTAAAATTCCTGGGACACATGAGGGAAACAAAATAATAGGGTAGGTTTCTGTAACCAGATCTTTATTTTGAAGGCAACCTAATAGTTGGAAGGGAGGTTGCTTTAAAAATAATCGTGAATATGTTATGCGCTAATTCTGTTCATGAGCCTTAGTAGCCAATCGGGAGAGGGATGATGACATTAGCTTTTTTTCCCTACTCCTTAACTTACAAGCCATTTTGGCCCTGCTAGCCCCAGAATACTAGCTACTATAAAGCTAATGCTGTCTTTGAGGCACTCAATAGAAGGTTGGTTGATTTGTACATTCTAGTATTAGGTAGGGTCTATCTAATATCAAATGCCCTTTAAAGGGGTTGTCTGACCACAAAGATTAGCTTTTAACATGCAGCGAACAGGAAATGAAGACTTTTTCCATATACATTGCTTTGTTTATTTAGCTTTGTTGAGGTGAGAGGTTTTATCTCTCTGAGTCACCCCGGGTTTCTCTGATTCCCAACCTCTTTTCTGTGTTTTTTTTCTGCTCAGGGATGACATTGGCACAAAGATCCCCGGAAGCTTAAGAACAGAGGGTGTTCCCCAAACCAAAAAAAAGGAGAGAAAATTACTTGTTTATTTAAGCTCTGAAGTTTTTTGCTGTAGAAAAGTTTCCCCCTGTTCTCAATCAGTGCAATTAATCCAAACATTCATCATACGATCTACCTTAGCCCATATCTTTTAAAGATGTTTTTTTGAAAAATGGCTACGGCCGAAATGTCAAATGTTATGGCATCTATTTTTTCGCGAAACCTTTTATACAAATTTTTCCTTGAAACACATCTGACTAGATCTATTTGTGAAAAAAAAAAACCCCATTATTTGTATAAAGGAAATTTGGGGTGCCGGGTTTTTCATACAAAAATGCAAATTTGAAGAGCTGTGAATCAGAGAGATTTCTAATCAATGTAAGAACCACCCCCCCAGCCTAACCAGGAAAAAGGATTTTTGAATCTAAAGCTGCTTTTTGATTAGGAAACCGCATGGTGAGACAACCCCCTTTAAGGTCTGCCTTGGGGGTGTAAAATATGCTCAAGTCCGCATTTGACAAAAGGGCTCCTAACGGCAACCCATCCAAATGTTGCACCCACTAAATTTAATTATCCCCGTTCTACCCCTTAATGCATGTTATTTATCCTATCATTTTCATAGTAGTTTTGCACCTTTTTATACTTCATTCCAAAATTGAGCAGATAAGGCATTCAATCTGTTTGGCAAACTAAAATGCCCTAATGCAGACATCCTCAAACTGCAGCCCTCCAGCTGTTGGGAAACTCCCATCATGCAATTATATAAGCTTAACATGGGGATGTGGGAGTTTTGGGGTTTCCCTACACTGGAGGGCCGCAGTTTGAGGTGCCTGCCCCAATGAGCAATTTTCCCAAAAGTTGGAAATTTTCCCCAAAAATATTTCTGAGAATCAAAATCCGGTCAACATTTAGCAGATTGGCTCCCCTCATCCATGGGGTACGGCCCCTCAGATTTTCTCCTACTGCTTCCTGACTTTTTATAAAGGTTGGGTAGACCGAAACGCAAGTTTTTATTTTAAAATCACCAAAATATAAAAAATGTGTATAAAATGGAAACCTGTGAATTTTTATATAAATAAAAGTCTTTGAATTTTTGCATGAAAGAAGCCTATTGGTCAGTCAATTTTTCTGTAAGTTTTGGGAACTTGTCCACCCTTGACCTGCCCCTATTTCAATAATCCTTTTGGGGTGCCTTCCCTACTAAAACCGTCAACTATTTTTAAATTCACAACCTTATGCTTCTGGACATTGGTGTGGGTCATGATTTTGATCTTCACCATGCCGTGAAGTGGCACTTCTTCTATCCAACTAGGTCTTCTGGTGGTTGATGTCTACCGGTTTCTTTTTCCTTGAATGCCTAAAAAAGCTACGAAATAAGTAAAGAACACATTTATAGGCTATCCACATAAAATGCATATTAAAAACCGTATACATAGAAGTAAGGCGTCCACAAGAGGAAAAAAGGACAAACACTACAGCAGTAAATTAAAATATCCATAGTTTTTGTAGACTTTAAAATCCACAAAACCAAGAAATGGGGACAACAGAAAAATTTTCGTTTTCGGAAAAAAAGAGAATACCCTGTGGGAATAAGAGGAACCACTTCTGAAGACCCAACGCCAAAGGGTTGGGTACATATAAAAGATGCAAATATCCCTCGAGACAACCCAAATACTACACCTCTCCAAACAAAATAACTCTTAAATTAAAATCGCAAATTTTTCTTTCTTAAATATGCATAAAAATCAAAAAAGAAATCTCGAAGGGTAAGCGGTTGAAAAAGTGACATACAGGAACCATTTTAGTCGGCATGATTACTTTACTCTTACACTTGTTTCACCCTCACTAGTTCAGGGGCAATATCAAACTGGTCATCTAGATCAATGCGAAAAGGGTTGTCCCATCGAGACATTGATTGCATCTCTCTAGGACAGTGTTTCCCAACTCCAGTCCTCAAGACCCACCAACAGGTCATGTTTTCAGGATTTCTATATTTACAGAAATATAATTTATTGTCGTGCTTTCTAGGGGTTTATGCTAAAAAACAAACCTGGGGGGGGGGTTTTGGAATGGAGTTGAGAAACACTGCTCTAGGCAGCCGAAGGTCGGGGTTTGAGAACAAGCCCCAAAAGTGCAAAAAAAAGCAGCACCACCAAAAATCCAAAAAAGAGAAATACTTAATCGTCCAAGTTGGTCCATGCTACGTTTCAGCTTCTCCATGGAGAATGATCCCTGACACCTCCATTTTGGCTGTACGTGAGCTCTTTGATGTCAATGGTAGAGCTCCAACCACCTCTATCTGATCTTGATGGCATATCTTAGCGATACGCCGTCCATGCCTGAAATATAGGACAACTCCTTTAAAAATCTAGTGCCATTGGTGTGGACCATGACTTTGGTCTTCACCATGCCCCGGTTGGTAGGACAGAAAGGGAAAATCGCTCCTTAGGGAGAGCACCTATATAGGCGTGTGGAGAATTGAAATTGCCTTTTTGCCTCCAGAAGCATCTGCATATCACAAGGGATTTTAGCTAGATATCCCCTTTTGTTTTCCCCAAAAAACCCTGGGTAAAAGCAAATTGAGGGGTTTGTTACATCCAAAAAAGGGGGCTAGACTTCCGCTCCTTTTTCCCAAAGCCCTTTTGATATCGATGCTTCGGGGATGCAAAAAGGCAATTTCGAATCTCCACACCCCTATAAGGGCTTCCCTAAGGGAGATTTCCCCTTTTGAGCCACCATTCCCTCCCACTACCCAACCAGCATCGCTCTGCTTTGTACTGACAGGGGCAAACACCCCGAAAGGGCTGTATACAGAGGGGTGATGCTGGCTTGGCTAGATATCCCTTCTTGCTTTCCAAAGATCCAGTGGGTCCAAAGCAAATTGAGGATTTGTTACATCCAAAAGAGGGTGCTAGAGCTTCTCAGCTTCTTTCCCATAATGCCTGGTTCGTAGGAGTGAGGATGACGTGTGGAATGTTTACGGTCTATCCGGATAGGTCTTCTGGTGGTTGACTTTTACCTGTTTCTTGTCTTGCAGCCCATGCAGGTGATGTTCTCCGGAGAGGCCACTCACAGAAAGTATTATTCCACAACCCACGGTGCTCTGCTGTCCGGCCAGAGGGAAGCGATTCACCTAGCCGATATGTACCAAGACTTCTTACAATGCAACAACTGAGAGTCTCCATTCTACAACCACTGACTCTCGGCCCGTGACTACCAGTGTGCGTCCATCTTTTTTTAATGTTAAAAGTAGAAACATTTTTATCCTTTTTATGAAAAGCTCTGAATATTTAAATGAAAAACTAACAAAAAAAAAAGTCTGTAGCAGATTCATGTACTGTATTGTTAACAGGGAAGGGTGCGCCTCTGTCTATAATATTTTTTTTTTTGTTTTTTTCTTGTTGGTGTCCTTTTACATCTTGCACACCTGGTGCCTTTTTTGAATTTTTTTTCTGTATTGTAAGTGCCTTCTACTAATAATAAATACTACAAAAATCAATAAAAGAACATCAGGTCAGAAGCCTCTTCTGCCTTTTTTTTTTTTTTTTTATATTGTGTAGATTTCTGATTTTAGTACTCAATTTTTTGGGTTATTTTCTATCCATTTCTAATGTACATTCTCTATTTCGTTGCCTTCATTTAGACCTTTTCTCCCTTAGGGTTCTTGCACACAGGGCTCATTAACTCTATCACTGCCCTCAAACCTCATCCCGTTGATTAGCTTGAAACATGAAGGCAAAAGTAAAAACAGACTCTTACCAAATGCACTTCTATTCGGATTCCTTTCAGACCTACACCAGTTCTCTCCTGCTAGTGGACACCATCTTCCCTAGGTTATCAACCGCCTCTTTGCTCTAGCAGTGGCCAGGCTGGAGATGTCACTTCCTGCTGTGTCTTATCAGCAGCACAGGAGCTTGTTTGTTTCTTACTGACAAACTTTAACCCTTTAGAGCTCTGTAGCCTTCTGCCCTGCTGTTCTTAAACCCATCCATCATCAATATCCCTCTAACTGGGTCAGTCACTGCTGTAGAACTGCCCCCGACCTGACCAGGAAGTGGGAGCCTAAAGCTGTATAACTGCCCAGGAAGTGGTAGCCTAAAGCTGTAGAACCACCAACAGCCTGAACAGGAAGTGGTAACCTAAAGCTGTATAACCGCCCATAGCCTGAACAGGAAGTGGTAGCCTAAAGCTGTAGAACCACCAACAGCCTGAACAGGAAGTGGTAGCCTAAAGCTGTATAACCGCCCATAGCCTGAACAGGAAGTGGTAGCCTAAACAGCAAGTGGGAGCCTGAAGGGGGCTGCAGAGAGCAGACTCTGTAAACAACCTGAGGGGGGGGAAAAGGGGTGTTGGGGGCCCCTTTTTCCCCCCTTTTTTTAATTTTAAAAAGTTGGGTTTTAACCCCTTGTTTGGGGGAAACCCCCATAACCGGGTCCTGAGCATGGGCGCAAACCTAAAGAATTTTTTTCGCGCAATGGGCCCTGGGGGTGTGTCAGTGTAAAATTAAACACGACTCCCACAGCGTCGGCCCCGACCCGAGATCGCTCGGAGGGTTGGGGAGGGGGGAACGGGAAAAAACCCCCCTTAATTATCGCGATATGGGTCCAATAACCAAGGAGACCAGGAGGAATCGTCCGTCCAGCTCCTGCCCTCTGACAGACAGCACGGGGGGAAAGAGAAACCCTTCCGGGGTTGTCTGTGACGTCAGATGCCCGCGTGCCCTTTTGGGAAATACCCGGTCTGTGACTGACTTTTTGCCCAAAGGAACCAGCCCATAGCAACAACCCTATGCACTGATTCCTTTTGAATGAAATCTAAGATCTCCTTAAAATCCCCTGTAGGGAAAAATAAAAGAAAAATGTGAAAAACATGTAAAACCCAAAAAAAAAAAAAAAACGCTTAACCCCCCCCTTTTTTCCCCCTTTAAAAAAGGGCCAATCCCCCCAAAAAAGAAAAAAAATAAATAAATTTCCCTTTTTTTGGGATCGCCCCCGGGGCTTAACCGGGCCTCCCCAAAAAAACATCCTGGCAAATTTTCCCCCTACGCTGAACGGCCGTAAAAAAAAAAAAAACCCAAAAAAAGTATCACCATTAAAAATTTTTTTCAACCCGCAGGGACAAAAAATTGGAAAAAAAAACAAACAAAAACCCCAAAAAATCCAAAAGCTTTAAACAATTAAAACCCCCATTTTATCCCCCCTAAAAAAAAAATTTCCCTTTCACCCGCTTTTGCATACGGAAAAATAAAAAATTTTTTTTTTCTCAGAAACAGCGATGCATAAAATTTTGTTTTTTACACTAAAAACATTTTTTTTTTTTTTTTTTTTTTTAAAGTGCTTTAAAAATAAAAAAAAAAACTATATAAAAAAAGGAAACGCCAAAATCGTATCACCCAAAGAGTAAACTAACTTACCCAAAGGATACTTTTACGGTGGGGCGCCCGTTTAAAAATAAAAAACACTATTAGGATTGCAGTAAAATTTTTTCACCCTCCCTTTCCAAAAAAATTTATTTAAAAACGATCAAAAAAAACCTTTTCCCCCCCCAAAAAAAAAAGCAATAAAAATGTCAACCATCCCCAAAAAACAAAACCCCTTAAAAAAACTCCAAAAAACCGGGAAAAATTTAAAAAACAAAGACTCTCAACTAAGGGGATGCAAAAAAATTTTTTCCTGGTTGGGAAAAAAAGTGGTTTTTTATTGTATAAAAAAACAGTAAAACACAAAAAAAATATACAAATTTTGGGATTGGGTGTATTTGGGATCAACCTGTTGGGGGGTAATGCTAGCAAGTTTCAAATTAAACCGGGAAATGAAATGGGTATAAAAAAAAAAAACAAAACCAAGATTTCTGTATTTTGTTCAAAAAAAAGTCTCACAAAAAAAATTTAAAAAAAAATGAACCCTAGTGCTTATGCACCCCTAAGGTTTGAAATAAAAAAATCAACCATCCCGCAAAAAACAAGCCCTACCAGCCTGCACACAGCAAAAAAAAAAGTTATGGCGTCAGAAAAGGACAACATAAACCAAAATTTTTATGACCTTTTTATTTGAAAAAATTAAAACAGAAAAAAATATATAAAATCATATCAATGAACTGACCGACCTCCGTAGTAAATTTATCCTGTTTTTACACTGCACTCGAACGCTGTAAAAATGAAACCCCCCCCCCCCCATTTTCAGGGCCAAAAGCTAAAAAAAAAAAATATGGAACCCTTTTATCCAAAATGCACGTACCCCCTAGTGAATCCCGAGGGGTGTCAATCCAAAATGGGGGACTTTTTGGAAGGTTTCCCCCTTTTTGCTATTTTTGGGGGTTTTTGCAAAGCACATGGCCCCCCCAAAAAACGGGTTTCCAAAACAAAATGCATCCCTCCCTTGTAACCCCCGGCCATGCCCAAAACACATTTTCCCCCATCGGGTATTTGCCAACGGAAAAACTGTGTTCAAAATTTGGATTTTTTTTTCCAGGATTCCATGAAATGAAAAATTTTAAGTAAAATTGCAGTTATTGAAAAAAAAATATTTTTTTTCCCCCACCCTAAGCTAAAAAAAATAATTGTAAAAAACCCCTTGGGGGGTCGAATACTCACAACCCCTGGATATTTTCCTTAAGGGGTGTAGTTTCCAATAAGGTTTTTTAGGGGGTTTATTAAGTTTTTAGCCCCCTAGGGGGTCCCAAACTAAAATGGACCTAAAAAAATTGTATGGAAAAGAACCCCAGAGTCCGTTGCTCCCCCTTTGGGGGGGTTAAGGTTGACCCAAATAATCAATTGGGGGCCCCCAATATGGGAAATCTCAAAAAACGGCAGACCGGGGGAATTGATATTATTTGCATTTACCTTTTCATTTCCCGTTTTCCCAGTAAAAATGGAAAAAAATTTGAAAATCCAAAATAGTAAAATTTTTGAAATTTCCCCTCCCTTGCTTTAATTTCTGTGAAATATCTAAAGGGTTATCAAACTTCAAAAAACCAAAATTAATATTTCGGGGGCAATTTCATAAAGGGTCATTTATTGGGGTTTTAACATGAGGCCCCCAACCCACGTCAGAACTGGCTGGTTAAAAAAAAATGTATTTGCAAATTTTCTTAAAAATTTTAAAAATTTACTACAAAATTTCTAACCCCTCAATTCGAAAAAAAAAAAAATTAAAAATTTTGATGCCAATATAGTGGACAATGGTAATTTTTTTAAAAACATTTTGGTAAATAAAAAACTGCTTGCCCACAGAAATTTGGAATTTCAAATGACAAATTTTCCAAATTTTCATAAATTTTGATATTTTCACAACAAAAAAGGATTGTAGGACAAAATTTCTTACTAATTTAAAGAAAAAAAAATGTGTCACGGAAAAATCTCTGAATCACAGGGATGGTAAAAGGTAAAAAAATTCTAAAAATGGACATGCCAGATTAAAAAATACGGCTGTTCGGAAGGTAAAACCGCGGCCCAAAAAGGGGTTAAACTGGTTTAAAAACCTATTTTTTTTACAAACATGCAAATGCAGCGAAGCAAGGGCTATTTTGATGGTTTTAATGTAATTTCCGCGTTTGACATGCGGATTGGCCCCTTTAAAAGGGGTTAAAAAGATTTTTTTCCTGGTTTTGTTTTTTTAACCCGTACTCTAAATGGAAAAATAGTTTGTGGGAAAACCAAAAAAAAGTCGTAGCCCTGTCCGCCAGATGTATGAATAGTCATATACCAGAACTTGGTGCAGTCTGCACTAGAGATGACGCTTATGACTGGGCGAAAGAATGAACATGTTCTAAGTTTTTCGGACCGCCGGGGATGTGAAAAACTGCACAGATTTTCCATCAAAGTCAATGTGAAAGGTTGACAGTCGGTTTACAGATGGCTTTCAAATCCGAAAACCGTCTGTAAATTCGACTGAAAACCTGTGCAGTGGGGACATGCCTTAAAGGGGTTTTGCCAGGACGTGCCTTATCTGCTAAGAAGCTAATGTAAACAAGCCATGCTGAGCTGAGAGAGAGCGAGAGACACAGCCAAGAGCACAGAGCCTGCATAAGGGATTGTGTGAAATGTTCACTCAAATAATCAAACTACAACTAGTGGATTCTGTATATAAAAGACAACACCTTTTCTCCACAGCAGCTTGAAAGCTTTTTTATGTTCCCTGTCGTCAGATAAAGCAGGGATCTACTCAGATAATCACACTACAACTGGTGGATTCTGTATACAAAACACAACATATTTCTACTCAGTGCCTTGAAAGCTTCTTCAGCTCCCTTTCATCAGATAAGAAGTGTGCTCTGTGCAAGCCCCGCCAGAAGCTCTTGTCAGGTCGTATCTAATAGAAGCTTTTAAGTAACTAAGGGCAGGTAAGGCAGCCTGTAGCTCTCTCAGGCTGCACTTTTGGTAATCACATATATTTAGAAAAGTGATTAAATACCCATTTTGGAGGATCCCACGTCAACATTACATCGTGGCAAAACCCCTTTAAGAGATATCTTTAGGTATCTTCACTCATCCGAATGGCTGCGCTGAAGATTTCAGCTTGGAATTCATGCCTACAGTCCGCACGCACTTTGGTCGTGGATTTGGCGCTGATTTTTAGAGGCAGGTTTGCAACTTTCTATCTATCAGAAGGTGCGGTGCGGATTCCATACAGAATCCGACTTGAGAATTCACCTTGGAACCAATGTAAGGCAGATGCCGATCCAGCGGTGGATTCAGGGCTGACTCCGCACAAGAATTGGCGTCCAAATGTGCCGTATCAGCAGGGCCTATTTCGTCATGTAATTGTGCTGCACTATACCCCCGCAACTATGGTAATTCATAGCTCTCTATTATTAGCTGCCGTTTTACCCCGAATGCAAGTGAAAGGGGGCTGCGCCAGAGTGTTAGAAGTATGTGCTAGCCAGCGTGCACGTCTAAAACACCCTATGTATTGTGGTATGTGCCGCAATACGCTGTGTGAACTTGCCCTAAGAACACTCAGATTTGGTGGAACAACTTTATTTTCAAAACAGAACGGACTATGAAATAAACAGTAGGGCTGATAAGATGGCCGACCCCATAATCTTGTAAAAAAGAAAATCTGTATCTCCATTTAATATCATACTTGCCAACTCCCCCTTTTTTTGGCGGCGGGGTCCCGCTATTTGGGGTCCCCCCCCCCGCCATCCCGGCAGAGTTGGCAAAACCTCCTGCTGCCGGGCAGGCAGCGGGGTTCTTGAAATGGCCGCGGCGACAGAGTAGCGCTGGTGCGCTACTCTGGCGCCGCCGGTCCGTTCCCAAAAGGCGGGTGAAGCGGGCGCGCTGCCGCCCCCGCCCGGAGTCTGCTGTGTAGGGAGGAGGCAGGAGGGATCGCTCCTTCCCCTGTGTGCGCTCTACATACAGGTCAGGGGCGCAGGGGAAGTGAGGCGCGGCTGCACTCAGTCCCCCTGCGCCGCTGAGGAGATCGGTCGGGAGCTGCCCGCGCTGCAGGAGCCTGGTGAGGTGAGTGGATTTTATTATTTTTTTTATTAGCTGTACCTGGGTACAATGTACCTGGCAACAGAGGGGCACTACCTGGCTACAATGGGCGCACTACCTGGCAACAGAGGGGGGACTACCTGGCAAAAATGGGGCCCTACCTGGCTACAATGGGGGGGCACTACCTGGCAACAGAGGGGGCACTACCTGGCTACAATGGGGGGGCACTACCTGGCAAAAGGTGGCACTACCTGGCTACAACGGGGGGGCACTACCTGGCTACAAAAGGGGGCACTACCCGGCAACCCTGGGGGCAACTACCTGGCAACAATGGGGGCACTACCTGGCAAGAGAGGGGGCACTACCTGGCAACAATGGGGCACTACCTGGGAACAGAGTTGCACTACCTGGCTACAATGGGGGCACTACCTGGCAACAGAGAGGGCAACTACCTGGCAACAATGGGGGCACTACCTGGCAACAGAGGGGGCATTACCTGGCTACAATGGGGGCACTACCTGGCGAACAATGGGGGCACTACCTGGCTACATGGGGGCACTACCTGGCAACAGCGGGGGCACTACCTGGCAACAATGGGCACTACCTGGCAACAGCGGGGGCACTACCCGGCAACAATGGGGGCACTACCTGGCAACAAGGGGGCACTACCTGGCTACAATGGGGGCACTTTCCTGGCAACAGAGGGGGCACTACCTGGCTACAATGGGGGCACTACCTGGCAACAGAGGGGGCACTACCTGGCAACACAGGGGGACACTACCTGGCAACAATGGGGCAACTACCTGGCAACAATGGGGGCACTACCCGGGAAACAATGGGGGCACTACCTGGCAAAACCCGGGGCAATATGGCTACAAGGGGGGACTACCTGGGAACACAGGGGCAACTACCTGGGTACAACGGGGGCACTACCTGGGAACAAGGGGCAACTACCTGGCTACAAAAGGGGGCACTACCTGGCAACAGAGGGGGCACTACCTGGCATCTATGGGGCACTACCTGGCAACACAGGGGGCAACTACCTGGCTACAATGGGGGCACTACCTGGCAACAGGGGACACTACCTGGCTACAATGTGGGCACTACCTGGCAACAGAGGGGGCAACTACCTGGCACAAAGGGGGCACTACCTGGCAACAGAGGGGGCAACTACCTGGCTAACAATGGGTACTACCTGGCAACAGAGGGGCAACTACCTGGTACAATGGGGCACTACTGGCAACAGAGGGGCACTACCCGGCACAATGGGGGCACTACCTGGCAACAGAGGGGGCACTACCTGGCAACAGAGGGGCACTACCTGGCAACAGAAGGGACACTACCTGGCAACAATGGGGGCACTTCCTGGCAACACAGGGGGCACTGCCTGGCAACAGAAGGGACACTACCTGGCAATAATGGGGGCACTACCTGGCAACAGAGAGGGCACTACCTGGCAAACAATGGGGGAGCACTAACCTGGCAAACAATGGGGGGGATCTACCTGGCAACAGAGGGGGCACTACCTGGCAAACAAAGGGGGCACTACCTGGCAAACAAAGGGGGGCACCTTCCTGGCAACCAAAGGGGGGCACCTACCTGGTTAACAAAGGGAGGCACCTACCTGGCTAACAAAGGGGGGCATCTACCTGGCTACAAATTTGGCACTACCTGGCTACAGAGGTGGCATCTACTTGGCTACAAGGGGCATCTACCTGCCTGTAAGGGGCACTACCTGGTTATGGGGGGCTACTACCTGGCTATAGGGGCATCTACCTGGCTTTCTTCCAAAGCCGTTATGCAGTTAGGTGGAGTGGGTGTGACTTTTTGAAGGGGCGTGGCATACCGACAAGATGGGCGTGCCCATGGAAATTTTTACCGCTATGCGCGCCGCCCACTAAAGTCTCCTACTTTTTCATTTTCAAAAGTAGGCAACTATGTTTAATATACGAAGCAAGAAAACTAGTCTGTTTTCCAGGTGTCTGTACATGTTTTTTAATAATAATAAAAAGCGTCTTTCCCTTTAAGAAGTGGAATTACACTTGGTGCAAACACTGTCTTTATAAATCACAGTGCTCCGCGCCTAATTTCCAGAGGCCTCTATTAGTGAGATGGCGGCGGCGGCATGCGCCATGCTTACTCTGACACTTTGAATTTGCTTTTCCACTTACACGGTGCAATTTAAATTAATTTCTCCACACAGTGCTGAGCGCTTCCACCATGAGTCTTAATGGCGCGCCTTCGCCCCGCCGTCTGCCTGCTATTTATGTTAATTGAAAGCTTTAGCTTCTAGCTTTAGATCCGGCCCTGGCTGGCTTTTAAGTTTATTCTGTGTTTCCAACCGCAGGCAGCAGATTATGGAGCTATTATGTTATTGCTGCTCTTCATAATCACGATGATTTTTTTTTTTTTGTGCTTAAAATAGATTTGCTGATACTCTGCATTAAACAGTCCAGGAGGTATGGACCCTTTGGGTCACATGTATGAACCTCTTTAGCTCTAAAACTAACTTTTTTTTTGCCCATAGGTTACTATGGGCAAAAGAGTGAGTTTTAGACCTAAACAGTTTTCATACATGTGACCCTTTATGTTAAGTATCTGGAAGACAGGGAATGCTGAAGTTTCAATGGGAGTCAATATTTCAATAGTATGTCAGACCTGTATTGCGGGGACAGCAATAGACTCGGAAAAACAGCTCAAGGAAAATTGGGGGAAAGAGGTTGAAGTTGTGAACATAAAAATGGGGCAACCTATAGCAAGGTTTTTCCTCCATAAGTGTGGGTTCCACTTACTCTCCTGTAATGTTCCCCATCATTAGACTATATAGCACATTTCCAGATATAAATAATACCGCCATACAGGTAAGT
Organism: Phyllomedusa bahiana; assembly: GCA_025379985.1. Classification (NCBI taxonomy): domain Eukaryota; kingdom Metazoa; phylum Chordata; class Amphibia; order Anura; family Hylidae; genus Phyllomedusa; species Phyllomedusa bahiana. The sequence goes on from JAODAL010030600.1 coordinate 40,676, forward strand.
ACAGGATTCAATGGGTGCAGCGGAGAATAAGTAACATCTAAATCTGATGACTCAAATGGGACATACACTTTGAATGTAGTTATTCACTATCTACACCAGGCATCCTCAAACTGCGGACCTCCAGCTGTTGGGAAGCTACAACTCCCATCATGCATTTATATAATCTAAGATAAGAGTGGGAATGATGGGAGTTGTAGTTTCCTAACAGCTGGAGGTCGCAGTTTGAGGATGCCTGCTCTACACCTTTCCATCTGGTCCTCTCCGGATGGAGGCATCTTCCAGCTATGAGACTTCTGCAGAGTTTGTTGCTTCGGCTTATCCTTTTTATATCAAATCAAACATGACAGCCAAAGATTGACCCTTAGGTTTCCCTTAGGACAGCCGCAATGTCCCCTTGACACCCTCAATTCCATATGAGGCCTCGGGGTTTTTCCCTTTAGCCCCCTATTGCCCAACAGTAGCCACATTTAACCCTTGACAGCCACAGTGATATCCTCAATGCCATATGAGCTCCCTAACCGCTACATACTGGCCTTTTTATGCAAACCACAATGCCCCAGTGCTAGCCACCTTTAACCCTTCAATGCTATTGGAAATGTCTGATAGTCACCAATAGACCTCATGGTTTTTCTTATGCTAGCCACAGTAAAGCCTGGACAGCCACAATGCCATATGGCACGTGACAACAAAATTTGCCCTATTTTTTTTTCTTGGGCACCCAAAAAGCCCAAAAAAGCCACTTTAAACCCCCAACCGTACAATGTCCCCTTGCCACCCTCAATTCGATATGAAATTCCACAAATTGGCCTCATGGATTTCCTTTAACCAGTTACAATGCTCCAGTGCTAGCCCCAGTTTAACTCCAGACAGTCGCAATGTACCCCTAACAGCCACACATTGACACAATGGTTTTCCTTATGCCAGCCACACTGCCCCAATGATGGTAACAATGTCCCATTGACATCAGCAATGCCAAGTACAATGCCTGAGACCCACAAATTGATTCCCTGGGTTTTTGAGGCCCGCCATTTAAAGCCCCATAATAGCCCTTTAGCCCCGGGGCAACCACTGTGTCCCTTTGACACCCCCAAGGGCCTTTTGAGGTGCCTAACGCCCCAAAGTGAATTCCCAAAGGTTTTTTCCCTTTTTCCCGTCCAATGCCCCAATGATAGTCACAATTAATCCCAGATGCCCCTACTGAAACCCTTATTGTACAATCTAGCCTCATGGTCTCTCTTATGCCATCCAAATTCCCTATTATAGACACAACAAAATCCAGATGGCCTCAACCGCCCTCAATCCATATGAATTGCCCCCATGACAGTCCAAGTGAGTATTGTATATCCTTGTGACCCCCTCAATGTCACGACCACAGCTACAGATTAACCTCTTTGGGTTTTTTTTTTGGCCGGGACAAAGCCCCCAAAAAAGCCAATGGGCCCCCAGGGGCCTCAATTGCTCTGGGGACCACCCTCAATTTCATATGAAACACCGACATTCCCCCCCCCCCCCCCCCCCCCCCCGCTAAAATGAGTAATTTACAAACAAAAATGGCCCCCCCCCCCCTCCCCAAAGCATCCTAATTTTGTTCTTTCAGTCACAATGGGCCACTTGGAAACGTTGGGACAGGAAAAGTGACACCCTTTGTTTTAGTTTAAAAAACCCGAAGGGGCCTCTATTTGGTGTAGTGATATAGTCTACATTAAAAAAAACTCGGTCATATGCTCACTGCTTCTAGATACTTCAGCCTGCGGTGGGAGGACTGTACTAATGCAATGTGATGCCCATGTAGGGTTGCTAATCTCAGGGCCCCCATTTTCCCCTGGGCCCCATTGGGGGGTTGTGGTGGCTGATGCATTATAATCATGTTTTTTTCAGGACGGATCGTTACGGCAATTTTCAGACGCACAGAACACTTTCAGAATTGCCTCGGAGATTTACTAACCAAAAAGAACACATTTAGATCCAGAGGGAATTATCTCTGTCCAACAGGGTCAAAAAAATTTTTGTAAACCCAAATTTTGGCCAATCTTCCCGAAAAAAAAAAAAAAATAAAAAAAATTTGTTGGGGTAGCTAATTTTGTCTGTAAACCCCCCGCACTCCCCATACCCGGGGTTTGTGTTAAAGGGGGGTTTTGTTACTGCATCATTTATTATTTTTTCCCCAGTCCCGTTTTAATTTTTTTTAAATCGGGCAAATTTTAAAGGTTTCTACTGGCTGCCCGTGAGGAGCTGCTTTAGGAAACCAAAGGTTTTAGCTATGCGACCCGTGTGGCAGCCTATCAGGAGGGGATTGAAAGGTCTGAGCTTTAGCGACCGGTGGCGCCTTTTAGGAGAGATAAAAACAGGTTTAGCTTTTGCGACCCAGGTTTCTGGAAAAAAAAATTTTTGGAAAAGAAAAATATGTCGTTTAAAAACCCCCCTCCCCACTACGGGGGTTAGTGTTTAAGGGGGTTTTTTCAAAAAATCTCCCTTCATCTTACCTCGTCCCGTTTTAAATTTTTTAATCAGGGGTTTGGTTTTTTGGCTACTACCGCCAGCAGTTTATTTACCGCTGGTACAACCGGGTGTTGCTATTGCGGGCAAGAAATGGGAAATATCAGGAGGGTTGAACAGGTCTGTAGCTTAAACGTCCCGCCCGGGGGCAGCCTATCCCCGGTTGGTGATCGGGAAAAAAGGGGTTTTAGCTTAAAATTTTGCCCGGGGAAAACCAGTATTAAAAACCCCGCCTATCAAAAGGGGAATCGACTTGGCCTGGAGCCCTTTAAAACGAAAACCAGCATTGGAAGCCCCATGTAGAGAGTCGAACAAAGGGCTGGGACTTTGAAAAAGTGCTGGCAGCCCATCAGGGGTAGATTTAAACGGTCTGTAGCTTTTAGCATGAGGGGTGATGCAGGCCCCAAAAAAAGAGGGGATATCTAGGAAATGGTAGGAACTGTTAATGGACATATATGGCAAAGTGACTTGTTTTTGAGATTTTAAAAAAAAAGCAGCGATCCTTGTAGTGAGACAACCCCTTCAAAGTGTTCAGCTGGTAACACTAATAACCAGTCCCCTCCACAATTTCTAAAAAGTGGAGGCTCCTCTTATTCCAAGACATTTATCCAACATTATAAATATGCAACAAAATTGTTGCCCCTTTCCTTACATTCATAAGGGCCTACATGGGGTTTGCTACATTCAGGCCCCCTTTTGTTCACTGCCACTGATAAAAGCAGATCTGCCAATGGTGTACCATCAGGGTATTGGCACAACACCAAGGGAGTCCTGATCAAATTTTGTCAAAGAAGGGGCCCATGATAGGGCTGATGGAAGGAATAGTGGGAAGGAAGAGATGGGTTAGTTGCATGAGGCCCTGAAATTACTTATTGCAGCCCTGTGTCGAGGACTGGGACAAGGTAATCTGGCGCACTAGGCAAAAAAAAAGGATAAGTGTCCTTTGGAAAAAATTCAGCCTCCTCCTTGCGCTCCCTTTTCTGTCTGGGGTGAAGTGGCGCCCTAAGTGATTGCCTACCCATCGCCCCAGCCCTGCCTGGGTCTGCCTCCAAAAGACTTGACGTAGCCATGTATTCAAATAAATGGGGACAATGAAATACTGGGCCTTATGCATGAAAACTGTCTAGCAGTAAGACTTTCTTTGTTGCCCATAGCAACCAATGAGAGCCCATTAAACCCCAATAGAGCCCACGCCCCATCAGGCTATAAAAACCAATGGGGCCCATAGCAACCAAAGAGCTCCTTCTTCTATAGGCTCGGGGAAAATGAAAGTGAGCTTGTTTGGTTGTATGGCTCTGATTGGTTGCAAAGAGCTCTGTTTGTTGCTATGGGCTCTCTTTGGTTGCTATGAGTTTTTTTTGGTTCTATGAGCTTGATTGGTCGCTAGGGGCTTTTTGGGTTGCTATGAGCGGTTGCTGTGGGCAACAAAGACAGTCTTACTGCTAGACAGTTTTCATGCATAAGGTTCCACCATGTTTTTGCTACTTACATTTGTTAATGAACAAAACTTTTATGAAATAAGTCTTGAAATAAAAAGGAGCAAGCACAGCCCATGCTCCCTGACATCTTCTCAGCTTATACAGAAGAACACATTGTACTGAGTGTTACGCCGTAATTACTAGTGGTGCCGAGGCCACAGCACCCTATAAATGTTTTATCCTGCTTCTTACTCAGATTAGCACCAGACCATGCTCTATTTTAAGCGATTCAGAAATTCAATCTAATTGTCACTTTGATGGCTGAGAAGAAGTGGACGCTATGCTGTAATATTAGTCCTGACCTATTAGAAGTTAGAGGTTTGTCAAAATTTCCTGGAGATAAGAGAAAAATAAAATTAGAAAAAAATGGTGCCACTTCTCTCAAAACAATACAAAAATCTCTATTAATGATTAAAAAAAACATAAAATGTTTGTGATTCCAAAACTAAAGAAAATCATTTGACCTTGACCCAACCTACCCTTACTTCTATTTATATACTCATACACACCATACACCATATCAATAGAATAGGCCAGTAATATCTGGTAGGTGCAGCTCCCACCCCTGGACTCATACCCGGGATCATCTGGAGGCTAAATCGCACTCATGCTGAAGATAAAAAATGCACCCCCTCCCGCATTGTGTCACCATTAACCATTTTCCCCCTTTTACCTTCTTTGCCGTTTTCATAGTCTTTGCTACACGAGGGTTTGAACGTTGCAATGCTTTTACACACTCGGAACTTTGGCTGGACCCATAGAGGGGCATTGCCAGTGTCGGACTGGTGGGTTTGGGGCCCACCCTACAGCTACTGTACTTGAAAATATTGCCGGGCTCTCGGACATGAATGCGCTCATTTTACCACATAATAGTGTGAAAAATAGAACTGTATTGTATCGTACGCAATACCAAGGGGGTCACATATCTGTCTATGTCACATGTCTGTCTGTCTCACACATGTGTCACAGTATAACATATCATAGACATATCATAGATAGTATGCAGGTAGTCAGTGCCCCCTTTCGATAGTAGTCAGGGCCCCCTTTAGATGGTAGTCAGGGCCTCCTTTAGATGGTAGTCAGGGCCCCCTTTAGAAGGTAGTCAGGGCCCCCTTTAGATGGTAGTCAGATCCTCTTTTAGATGGTAGTCAGGGCCCTCTTTAGATGGTAGTCAGGGCCCCCTTTACAATGTAGTCAGGGCCCCCTTTAGATGGTAGTCAGGGCCCCCTTTACAAAGTAGTCAGGGCCCTCTTTAGATGGTAGTCAGGGCCACCTTTACGAGGTAGTTAGCACCCCCTTTAGATGGTAGTCAGGACCTCCTTTAGATGGTAGTCAGGGCCCCCTTTAGATGGTAGTCAGGGCCTCCTTTAGAAGGTAGACAGGGCCTCCTTTTGAAGGTAGACAGGGCCTCCTTTAGATGGTAGTCAGGGCCTCCTTTAGATGGTAGTCAGGGCCTCCTTTAGAAGGTAGTCAGGGTCTCCTTTAGAAGGTAGTCAGGGCACCCTTTAGAAGGTAGGGCCTCCTTTGAATGGTAGTCAGGGCCCACTTTAGAAGGTAGTCAGGGCCTCCTTTAGATGGTAGTCAGGGCCCCCTTTCTTATATATTAAAAAAAAAAGAAAGAAAAAAACCCCTCACTTTTCTCCTGCTTCCGGACGCTCTGAGCTGCCCGCCGACTTCTAGTGGAGCCCGACGTAGGCGGCGCAATGCTGTGACATCACCACGCCGCCTATGTCACCACTAAAGGCCGGCGCCTGGTTGGCTTAAGGCCTAGCACCGTAGGCCTACCAGGGTGAACAGCGGAGCGCGACCGGCGCTCTTCTCTGCTGACACTGCACAGCCCCGGGAATCGAGGATTTTAGCCCTTGACTCCTGGACCTGGTATCTGAACGCTCGGGACACAGAGCCCAGATGTTCAGAGACAGCCAGGCCCCGGGGAGTGGCGGTACTGTCTCCGGGGCCCACAGGAGCTCGGCGCACACTGGGGAATCCACCGACTCCCCGGTGGGCCAGTCCGAGCCTGGGCATTGCCATTGTAGGACGGGGGTGTCTGGGGCATATCGTGGAGTTAATTCTTTAGGCCCTTCAGTGGAGTTGATTATTGAGGCCCACGAGTGCAGTTGATTATTGGGTCCCACCAGTAGAGTTGATTCTTGGGGCCCACCAGTGGAATTGATTCTGGATTGATCCTTTGCTTCCAGAAGTCCGGGGGGCTGTCTGTGCACCATTTTACCCAGGCCACGAGATTATGAAACCATGCATCAGCAGTGGTAAGCTATCTTGCTTTATTGATAATTTTCTTTAGTTGAGTTGATTCTTGGAACCCACCAGTGAAGTTGTAATGGGGTCTACCAGTAGAGTTGATTCTTGGGTTCCACCAATGGAGTTGATTCTTGGGCCTCACCAGTGGAGTTGATTCTTGGGGCCCACCAGTGGAGTTGATTCTTGGGGCCCACCAGTGGAGTTGATTTTTGGGGCCCACTAGTAGAGTTGATTCTAGAGGCTCACCAGTGGATTTGATTTGTGGGGCCCACCAGTGGAGTTGATTGTTAGGGCCCAATAGTAGAGTTGATTCTTGGGGTCCAGCAGTGGAGTTGATTCTTGGGGCCCACAAGTGAAAGTGATTATTAGGGCCCCCCCAATGGGGTTAATTCTTGGGGCCCACCACTGGAGCTAATTCTTGGAGCCCATTAGTGGACTTGATTTTTAGGGCCACATAAAGTTGATTTTAGGGCACTAGTAGAGTTGATTCTTGGGGCCCACCTGTGGAGTTGATTCTTGGATCCTACCTGTGGAGTCTATTCTTGGGGCCCATCAGTGGAGATTATTCTTGGGGCCCATTCTACAGCTACTGTACATAAAAACACTATGCATATTTTTTGGTCTTCCCTTTTTTCCCTTGAAAAAGTAGCCCCCGGGCCTAAAACCCAGGGGCCCCCATGCCTGGGGTAACCGGGGTTTTCCCAAATGCCTGGACCCCGTCGGGCCCCAGCCCTTGAAGGTCTTTCCCAAAAAATTTACTGTTAGTTACTTTAAAATTGATGATACTAAATCTCACTTCCACTGATCTATGTCTATTTAAAACCAAGAAGAGCTATGGAGGTTTTACATAAAAGATTTCAGAACCATTGATGTGAGCGGCCATTAAATTCCCTACCAGCAACTCACAGCATCAAATGCAGAGGCTTGAAAGGATCTTTTGATTTGCAAAAAAGCCGAACAGCGAGTGCGACACCAGCCGATGCTATTAAAAATCGCCTTTCATCCTTTCCACCAAAAACGGGAAGAACGGCATCCAAACCATAAAAATTCCTGCTATGAAAATCTGCTCCCAAATTTCTTTTTTGGAATATCTCGGAGCGGGGTTGATAAGCAAGGAGAGACTTCTGGCTTAAACCCATGTAAACCAATATAGCTTACAGGAGGTAGCTTCTACTGATAAATAACCCCATGGGCTGTAACAAGCTGGTGGACTACAAACAACAACAAGCAACACAAGAAATACACCAGAGTCATGAACCAACATGAATTAGCAATATGAAGTGTATCAATCAAAAGACTCATCGCTAAAAAATTTGGCAAATGAACAACGGGTGGATGAAGAAATGTGTAAGAAAAAAAAAAAGCAGTCTACGTTTGGGAAAGATTAAAGGGACTGTCCCTAGCAACTGCCCCCAAAAACTAACCCTCAAAAAACTCACCATAAACTACCTCCACATGCGAGGGCTTTAGTTGGTTTCCACTTATTCCCCAAAAAAATTTTTGTTAAAAACTGGAAAAAAAAACTATTCCCAAATTTCCCTCAAAAACGAAAAACATGCAGTGGTTTTTTTATGTGGACCATATCCAAAACCCAAAACCATGAATTGACTTATTCTGAAAGCAAACCGTCTGTAAAATCCCAGGCAATTAGAATTATTTTGTAAAAAAAAGTTGAAAAGTCGGACCAGTGTTTTTACCGGGAAATTTTCCTGTGGATTCATGTTTAATTTTTCGTTTAACTTCACCAACCTGGAAACTCTATCTCTAAAGCAAGTAGCTTTATGACCCAGCGAGTCCCAGGCAGGACCAAACAGAAACTAGACAAACACCAAATCTATATTACTCAAAAGTTATAAGGTTTTAAACTAGGATAAATGAGACAAAGACAAGAAACAAGATACTTCCGCCTGACACAACTCTACTAGTCAATAGACAAGACAGAACAATAAAACACAACAGAACTAGGCAGGATCCATATTCTAACTTTCAAACTCCCCTTTTTCAGCTGAGTGTTTTAGAGTATGCTAATGAGCTCAGGTGTGCAGCCAGGTCCGCTGACAAGCAAGGATCCTGAGTAGTGATGAGCGAACCCTAAAAAGTTCGAGTTCGAGTGACTCGAATTTTTTTAGAATTCCGTTTCCCGTTCGAGTCGAACTCTAAACCGAACTTTGACCCCCTTAAAATCAATGGGAGAAATTTTTGGTTAATTTTTGACCTATACAGGTGAGGAGAACTGCAATTTCATCCATAACAGTAAACTGGGTAGTGGGAAACCACTTATGAAGAAAATTTGGCTTAAGGTCACAGAAAAAAATTCACAGGTAAAAAAAAATTTAAATTTCCCTTTTTAAAGGGGAAAATGAAAAGATGAGGGCAGGGGGATAAAAGGTGAGCAGTAGCAGCTCTACAGGGCCCCCTTTGCACATAAAAAGACAAGGTTTTGGAAAAGGCACATGGTAATGGCAGAGCCCCTATATTTTTTCACCCGGCCCAAGAAAATGTCAAATATTTTTGGGTGGGAGAAGAACTTCCAACAGGGGAAAATGGAGGTTCAGCTGGCAGGGCCTAGTTTTAATGGGGGAGTGGGACCGGGTGCCGTATCATCTATTAACCATTTTTAGGGCCCCCCTGCAGCTAAAAATTTAAAAGGGGGCCCCACCCATTACTAGTTCCTATTTTTAACATATCACTGGCCCCCTTTTTGATTAGGGGCCCCGAGAGGAGTACTTCCCTATTGACCCTGGCACCCCTTTTCAGTACCCGACCCCAA